>CM028694.1:4560161-4730161 GCA_016771965.1 Brassica carinata | reverse complement strand
GATAGTCCATTTTTACAAAAATCACACATGAATGAGAAGTCATGACTTCTCTTGTAATATATAAGACAAGAGTTTATCCACGCTCCGGCGCAGATATTTTTTCTTCTTTTTTAAATGTGTCTTATTTCAGTTTTTATGATAACATTTTAAATATTTTTTTTTTCAATTTGGTATTAGATAACTCTATAATATTATTATTCCTGTGCTTTATTTGATTACATTAATATGTAATAATTAATATTTAAATATATAATTTATTTTGTCATTAGTGTTAATGATTACTGGTACATTCTGTCACTTTTGATACAATAAATTTTATAGTTTACATACATTACTTTTTAGTTATAAATTATACAGTGAATTTATAAACTACATGAGATTTTTTTTTTATTATTAAGATTATTTTTATAAATTGTGTTATATTAACACATATTAGTTTTTATTATACTGTACATGTATTAAGTACAGCTAAATTTATTATTTTAATATTTTGAAATATAATAGCTTGAAACCAATTTTAATTTATAGATGATTGTATAAAACATAGAATAATGATCTAAATGATTGGATTTTTTGACATACATCTGAAAAACATCTACCAAATATTTTTGAAATATTGATAAAAATCTATTAAAAATTTCTAAGAATATACTATAATTGATTGTTTATTATGATGCCAATCGGATTTTAATTTTTGTTAGTTAGTTAAGATTTTAGTTTAGCTATTTGAAAATAAAATCTCTGTTATAGCGAGATATTTAAACAACAAGTTATATAATCTAAATAAAATATTCTTTTGGGATGCTATTATGTTGAATTTTTTTAATATTTTGAATTAAATGAGTTTTTTTTAAATAAAAATTACAAAAATTTGGCGTATATAAAAGTTTTTGATGCTGAAAACTGTATATGCTATTAATATACACGAAACTGGATACAATTTCACAATTAGATGTACTATATTTAAACACATATTCTATGCTTTGGTTTGGATTTAGTATATTACATGATAAAAAAAAAATTTGATAGTGATAATTTAATATTTTTAACATTGATAATTAAATTTATGCACACGATATGACATTTAATGAGTATTAGATTTTGATCCGCGCTTTTTAAACGCATGATTTTTACGTTGCGAAGAACCAAAAAAATATCTATGTCATTTAGTCACAACTGTTAAAATGGATAAATCTTTTTTTTTTATCTTGAGTTAAAATAGATAAATCTCTAAATATACTTAAAACTATAATATACTTAAAACACCAAAATAATTAAAAAATATTGATTGTCTAACCAAATATTCAATTTAAATCAATTTTATGTTAGGTTTAGGTATCTTGGCATACATTACTCAAATTTTAATGATATATATTATTTTAATTTTATATTTTGAGAAATTTAAAGTATATAAAATTTTAAAATCTTTAAAATAATTTAAACGGGTTATCCTAACACGCAAAGATCCGAACCGAAATCAAACAGAAATTTATAAAAATCCGAATGAGGCTGTAATCTTTTACCCAGAAAATCCGAAATCCGAATATACCCAAACCGAACCCTAATGGTTATCTGAAACCCCACCCTTGAAAATGTCTATATCTCTTTGTCATAAATTTTAAAATATATAAATCTCATGCTTAAACCCGTCTCTTTTGACCTTTTAAATTTGAAACCCGTTTAGATCCATTTTTCATCATTTAGTTCTAGATAAAAATATTTTTTTACTTAAGGCTTACAAAAAGGATTAATCATTTTCGTTATTTTTCAAACATAATATTATAAAATAAAAATAAGTATATAGATCATAATAATTTTAATATTGTTAATAATAATTTCGAATTCAAATAAATATATTATTAAAATATCAAAGATTTCATAATGTTTTATAATAAGAAAAACATATATTATTGAAAAATATTTTCAAATTCTGTGACTAAATTGGTTATAAATATATTTCACATTATTATCATAAATGAAATTCTAAAGAAAAATATTTGTAATGACATATTTCTTAGATTACATAATAAAACAATTTTTTATAGAATATTTATGTTTTAATATGAAAGATTAATTTTAAAAATAAAAATACAGAAAGTTTATCATTAAATTTTTTTAAAAAATAATAATAAAAATAGATAAATATATCGTGTATTTAAATCCTTCTCTTTTTTAACAAATCCTTTTTAGATCTCAAACCCGTATAAATTCATTTATGTGGGGGTATTGGATCAAGAAGTTTGATGGAATTTGAAGAAATTATACATTCCATTATATTCTACTGTTATTCAATTAAGGATTTGATCAATTCTTTCTAAATCTTGTGTTTTTTGATTAAAGATTTGTAGTCAATTTTCTAATTCCTTTAAATTCTAGTGTTATTCAATACTAGATCGTATTTCCACGCTACGCGTGGATAGTTACTTTTAAAATTTTACGATTAATCTGTTGTGAAATATAATATATTGGAAAACTTTCATATGTATATATGTAGTATGTAGGATATAGTAAATGAGAGTAGACATGTTCTTTTTGTTGTTGTTTGAATATTGCATATAGTTTCTTCTTAAAATTTTCGTAATAAAATCTTTAATTAGGTTATTAAAAATAACAAAACTGAGTTTAGAATTCAAAGACAGTTCGGATGATGTCGGAAAGTTGTTCTTAGTTATGCTTCCTCAAATTATTAGGGTTGCTAAATTTATTAACTTTAATCTTTATGTACATACTTATTTTTCACACTGTATCTAATTTAATTTAAAAATTGGAGTAGTCGTTTACTTTATTATAGTAATGAATAATTTCATTTTTTTCATTATAACAAAAATTTATATTATTGTAAAATTGGTTTTCGAGACCAAAAACGAAGTACGAAGACTGAAAATGGTGAAAGTAACTTGAAACTGTTGTTCTTATTCTGTTTTGTAAACTAAGTAACATTGCTTTGAAAAAATTTGAATCATCTTATCTAGAAAAGATCTAAACTTTATCAAAAATAAATAAATGCGAAGAATAATTAAGTTCTCCAATAACACATTTTAAAATACTGTTTTAGATTTATGTCAACATTTTGAATTCGAGTATGAGATACTGATATTAGGAAATAAACCATTTCTTTACTATCTATGATGGTGAAATATTCTACTTAATTTTAAAATTTAGTAATTTATAAGATAACATGAATCTGAAGTGTGTAAAATGTAATATTATATAAGGGTGCCTATATATTTCTTTAGTGAAACTATCTCTTGTTTTGTTTTAAAGTTATTTGGGTGTTATTTTTCATAGTTTGGTTTTAATATAATTTTGATAATATTATACTAAATACGTTTTTATTTTTAGTGTTGAACTTCCGAAAGATGATGTAAGACTTTGGATCCAACATTTGTTAATTAAATGCATGAATGAATAAAGTGCGAATATATGTATTGGATCAAAATAAGATGTATGATATTGGATGAATAAAAAATAGGAAGCCGTTAATGAGGCAAAACATCGGTTTTCATAAATCTAAGAAGTGAGAATGTATTTGTTTTGAATATTATTACATTTAATTTTATATGTAACTTAATTTATGAGATTTACTTTCTACTTGAAAAATTTGTGACCATTGTAGCTTTCTTGATATAGTTTTCTCCTTGGACATAATATGTAGTATTTTGTTCATGCATTTAAACGAAAATAATTATTAGAATACATAAATGTCGAACTAAAGCCACAATTCCAACTAAAACGTATTTCTTACAGCTTTCTTAAGTTGTAGAGCATTGTTTATATCTTTATAAACAATGTTTTTAACTCTTTGACATTTTTAATTTTCTCCTTGTATGATATTTTTTTTTGAATGAAATTGATGAGAAACTAAAGAATCAAAGAAGTGGAGGACATTTCAGGGGGAAGTGGAATCACATCTGTTAGTTCTGTGTGCCAGGAAAGGAGATAAACATAAATTTGACGAGCCTATAATGGGCTGTGAATGAGTAACATTTGTAGCTTCATTTGCTGGAGCCTAAATCTGTAAGTGGAAGAAAAATGACATGGAATTCAGCTGATTTGTCAAACTATTATTGGATGATTTTTAAAGTGATGTGGCATAGCTAGAATTGGAGTATATTTCCCTTTTAGAATTGTAAGATTTGGTAGATTTTGTAGTAATATAATTTTGATAATATTATACTAAATACGTTTTATTTTTAGTGTTGAACTTCCGAAAGATGATGTAAGACTTTGGATCCAACATTTGTTAATTAAATGCATGAATGAATAAAGTGCGAATATATGTATTGGATCAAAATAAGATGTATGATATTGGATGAATAAAAATAGGAAGCCGTTAATGAGGCAAAACATCGGTTTTCATAAATCTAAGAAGTGAGAATGTATTTGTTTTGAATATTATTACATTTAATTTTATATGTAACTTAATTTATGAGATTTACTTTCTACTTGAAAAATTTGTGACCATTGTAGCTTTCTTGATATAGTTTTCTCCTTGGACATAATATGTAGTATTTTGTTCATGCATTTAAACGAAAATAATTATTAGAATACATAAATGTCGAACTAAAGCCACAATTCCAACTAAAACGTATTTCTTACAGCTTTCTTGTTGTAGAGCATTGTTTATATCTTTATAAACAATGTTTTTAACTCTTTGACATTTTTAATTTTCTCCTTGTATGATATTTTTTTTTGAATGAAATTGATGAGAAACTAAAGAATCAAAGAAGTGGAGGACATTTCAGGGGGAAGTGGAATCACATCTGTTAGTTCTGTGTGCCAGGAAAGGAGATAAACATAAATTTGACGAGCCTATAATGGGCTGTGAATGAGTAACATTTGTAGCTTCATTTGCTGGAGCCTAAATCTGTAAGTGGAAGAAAAATGACATGGAATTCAGCTGATTTGTCAAACTATTATTGGATGATTTTTAAAGTGATGTGGCATAGCTAGAATTGGAGTATATTTCCCTTTTAGAATTGTAAGATTTGGTAGATTTTGTAGTAATATTATTTGGAAAGAATTTAATGGAAAAATAACGTAAAAATGTGAAGAGCCAATTCCCAACTCTGATGATGAGATTTGTCATCGCATCTCTTATCTACGTACTGGTTGGTCTCCTTCTTGTCTCTTTACTTTCAGGTTTTGATCTTGATTTGAGAAAAGGACACAGTATGAAGTTTATGTTCTGTTACGAGAAGCTGAGATCAAATCAGTAGTTTTTGTAACAGATGTTCAAACTATAAAAACTTCAAAAACTACAGTTACGAGAAGCTGTTATGTTATTACGAGAAGCGATGTTTTTGTACTTTTTGTAACAGATGTTCAAACTATAAACTTCAAAAACTACCATGTTCTGTTACGAGAAGCTGTTATGTTCTGTTTCAAAAACTATAAACTTCAAAAACTACCGTGTCTTTTTGTAATTCATGCCTAGATGTTTCTATAAAATCCCTACAAAATAGTTATATTTCAAATTGTTGTTGACAATATATTTTAATCAATAATATATCACAAAATCTCAACAAATTAGTATGTATCGTTTTTTAAAAAGTTTTTGTTTGATCTCCGATAAATTCTAATCAATTCTATATAAAAAAATCCCTATAAAATAGTTCATATTTATTTTAGAGTTTTTTTAAGATTGCTTCACCTATATATATATATCACTTCTTATCATATCACTTCTCAAAGCAAAAAGTCTCACCTAGAAAAGGTTTTCGCAAAAGTTAAATCAGTAGTTTTTGTTTTGTCTTTTTGTAATCATTAGTTCATGGCGTTAGTTTAGTAGTATTCACCGTTTGCTCATATTATTTGTTTTGATTATCATGGCGTTAGTTTAGTATTCCCCGTTTGCTCATATTATTTGGTTTTTATAAACTAATCATTCGCATATTTGCATGTGAAAGATGACTAAGACATGTGTTCATTTTTGTAATAGGATGGAAACCGGAGAAGCGCCGCAACCACAAAAAGTCAAAGGTGGATATTTTCCATGGACATCTTAAGAGAGCCAATTGTTGAAACGTCTTCTAGTTGATGGTATCAGACGAAGATGGCGTGATTCAAATGGCTCTTTGACCAAAAGAACAATAGAGACGAAGGTATTACTAGAAGATTAAATGATGCTCTAACTAGAAGAGTAAACAATTTCCAAGTACCCGAAGGTATTTTTTTAAAAAAAATTATTTATAATAAATCACTTGTCAAACAATCGGTAATTTTTATCATTTGATTTTCTTTTTAGGTAAATTTTATCTAGTTGATTGTGGATTTGTAAACATAATCAATTTTTGGTTCCGTTTCGAGGTGTTCGATACCATCTACAAGAATTTACGGGCCAAGGATGTGATCCTAACACTCCATCTGAATTATTCAATCTTCGTCATGCTAGTTTGAGAAATGTGATCGATTTTTAAATTTGCACCTCTTTTTTCCTAAAAACAAGCTGGATTAGTATTGCCATATGCAGCTTTGCATAACTTTCTGCTGAAGGAATACCGATCAGATGTAGGTGAATTTACTGTTGAACAAAATGTCCAACAAAATGCAACGAATGCCAATCAAGTTGTTCGAGAAGAGCCTTTGGGAACACAAGAACAAGATAGAGAAAATGCAAATGCTTGGAGAACAACTATGGCATAAGATATGTGGAGAGATGTCATGGATTTGGATGATCCATAGATCTTACTTATTATGCACTTTAATAAAATTGCTACAATTGGTGAACTTTTGTAGTAGTAGTATTATGCATTTCACGTACGTTATCTTTTCAATATAATAAAGATTCAAAAACTTTATAGATTTTAGAGAAATTGATATTCTACCAAATTCACGTGCATTCCTTTAAAATCCATTAAAAAAAGTAAACATGAGAATTATCTAAATGCATTAAAATCTCATGAAATCTTTTAAACTACTGCAAAAATTTTCTTATTTTATATTAAGAAAGAAAGTTATTGTTAGTTAGAATTCCGAAACTGATGCATTTAATTGATTGCTATGAAAATTATGATTATTATAAATATATTATCTACCATTTAATTAGGAAAAAATTAACTGTTGTTAATGAATATTCCCGCACCTATTTCGTTCATTTATTTCAAAGTTATTTTTTATATATTCGTTTATTTAAGTGTGATATATTGGATGATGTTATTCATACCAACGTCGGTTTAGTTCTCTATCGAACATCTGAATTGGTATCCTATAGGAATTGAAATGCTGTAAATTGTTTGTTTTTACTTTTTCAAAAAAAAAAAGTAAATTGTTTGTTTATAAATTAGCCAGAACAACAATTTACTTTTTTTTTGAAAGAATAACTAATTTTAGATAAATAAGATTTCAGATTAATTTTTGAATAAAAATACTATGATCCAGTTTTTTGATGGTGTGGAAATTTTATCCCAACATTTGTAAGACCTCGGTCGACACATTCTTGTTCTGGCTAATTGATAATTGCTCATTTCTGGTTTGATTACCTCTTCCAAGCTTATGCTCCAGTATAGCAGCTAACGGGTTCACTTGGTTGTGTTTTCGGGTTTATATCTGTCCCCCCCCCCCCCCACCTTTTCCACTTTGATGTACGCTATATAATTCTGTGCAACATTTTTCTCGTTCTTTATTCTTTATTTGATTCCAATCAAATATTTTTGGGTCATCTTTATTTTCGAATAGGTTACTTGACATTGGTTTAATTTTTACAATGATCATCGATCTGGTCCAATTTATGCATTTTCACACATCTGCCCCTTAGACCTAGCATTGAGGGATGTACACATCACCAGATCTTTTCGCAATAGTCTTCAAAGGCCTCTGCGATATATAAAAGAAATGAAACAAAAGAATTGTGAGAAGCCACAGTCTGCAATTTGTAATGTTATAACAAAACCACACAAGTCCTAAACTTTTATGTCTGGTAAGATTCAAATCCAACAGAACCTGAATTCCATCGAAGATGTTTCCCAAAAGTTAAAATTCGGTTCTAAAGGGACTTTAACTCAATATGCCCCTATTAAAAAAAATTATTCTTCTTATCCCTCCTCTTTTCTCACTATCCTTCTCTCCTTGTGATCCCCAAATTAACCTTCTATTTTTTTATAATAAATCAGCCACCTCATTAACCATGAATTAATTAAATCAATATATCAAAAATCAATGGGATCCCACAATAAACATTAACCAATGAAAACTTTCTGTATTTTTTTTCTTCTTCTTCAACGTGATTTCTTTTTTTTTTCTTAACAAAACCTCTTCCTTTTTTTTTGTGCACAACCTCTTCCCTTTTATTTCCTTCATTAATTTAACTGAAACTTCATAAAACATTTAATAGTTGCTGTAAATATAGCTTTAAAATTCCAAGTATTTTAAATATAATGTAAATAATAAATGATTTGCTGAGAATTTCAGAAGAATGAAAACAAGTTTTAAAACTGTTTTTATGGGTTTTAGATTTATTATATCCGTTAAGAAAAATATCTAGAATATCTTTAAAATGAATTGTACATCTTGGGTAATGTAAGATTTACTGAGAATTTCAAAATATTGAAAATGAGTTTAAAACTGTTTTTTCTCGGTTTTAGATTTATTATATCCGTTTTTTAAAAAAATCTAAAATATAATTAAAATACATTGTACATCCTGGATAATGTAAAAAATGTAAGATTTACTGAGAATTTCAGAAGATTGAAAACGAGTTTTAAAACTATTTGTTCTGGGTTTTATATTTATTATATCCGTTTTAAAAAAGTTATCTATAATATCATTAAAAGAATTGTACATGTTGGTAATGTAAATAGTTTAAGATTTACTGAGAATTTCAGAAGATTGAAAACGAATTTTAAAACTGTTTTTTGTAGGTTTTAGTTTTATTATATTATTAAAAAAAATAATCTTGAATATCATTAAAATGAATTTTGCATATTGGGTAATGTAAATAATTTAAGATTTGCTGAAAATTTTGGAAGGTTGAAAACAAGTTTTAAAACTGTTTTTCTGTGCTTTAGATTTACTACATCTATTTTTTTTAAAAAAAATTATCTAGAATATCAGTAAAATAAAAAACAATTATCTAGAATATCAGTAAAATAAAATGTACATCTTGGGTAATGTAAATAATGTAAGATTTACTAAGTATTTCGGAAGATTGAAAATGAGTTTTAAAACTGTTTTTTGGGTTTTAGATTTATTATATCCATTTTTTAAAAAACAATTATCTATAATATCAGTAGAATGAACTGTACATCATTGGGTAATATAAATAATGTATGATTTACTGAGAATTTCGGAAGATTGAAAACGAGTTTTAAACTGTTTTTTCTGGGTTTTAAATTTATTATATCCATTTAAAAAATTTATCTAGAATATCATTAAAATAAACCGTAAATCTTGAGTAATGTAAATAATGTAAGATTTACTGAAAATTTCTGAAGACATTGAAAATGATTTGCATAATGAAGTGTATCATTAATGTAAATGTAAAAAAATATCTAGAATATATGCAGTGTATATCTTTGATAATGTAAATAATGTAAGATTTAATGAAAATTTTGAGACATTAAAATGATTTTAAAAACTGTGTTTATAAGGTTTAGTTTATTTTACTTCATTTTAAAGTATAGTGAGACTTTAATATGGTCATAGAATATGATAGTAGTGGTTTAATCCGACTACTAGGATTACTGCGTTTGTTGTGTGTAATCGGACTACTAGGATTACTGGGTTTATTGTTTGTAACTTGGATTACTGAAATTACTGGGTTAATTGTTTGTAACTCGGGTTACTAAAATTACTGGGTTTATTATGTGTAGTTCAGATTACTATGATTACTTGGTTTTATTATGTGTTTTGAAACCACTATATTTTGCAAATAGCACGTGTATTTAACATATAGAACCCATATATTATCTATTAGTATACAATATATATAGTAAATAAAACTATTAAACTATTTAGATAATTATTTTCTATAGTTTTAGAAATATTTATCATTTTCCCAAAATGATTCCTTAACTTTCATGGTTGCTGTGTGGATCGTAAGGCTATAGTAAGAAGAATCAATAAAAATACTTATATCTGATAAACTGTTTATGTAATACTCTTTCTTAATGACATTCATTGTATAAAATTATTGGTTTTACTACAAAATATTATATTTGGACATGGTTTTACTAATAAAACTTAAAATTTGCCAAAGTATTACTATGTGTAAGGTAGAATTATTACTATCTTGAAGATTACCAAGAATTACTAAGGGCAATTATAATATTAAATTTATGTATATAATAATGACTGCACATTTTATATGTGTACTTTTTAACACAAGTATTTTTTATATTATTATTTTAATATGTGTTATGCATTTATATTTTACATGAGTATTTTATATTATTATTTTAATATGAGCAAAACAAAACGAATTTATGAAAATAAAAGTTTTTAAAATCTAAAATAAGAGGAAAGATAAATGTTTTTAAACTTTTTAATTATTTGTAAATGATGGAAAGTGTAATGTGATATATTATATGTTAAAATAATAAAACGATAATCAAAGATGAAAAAAGAATGTGTCACATCTAAAGAAAACTACACTAATTGAATGTATAATTAAATATTAACATATATTTAAATCTTTTTGTATATTTAATCTGATCTCATTACAAAATTGTATGTGTTCATTTCTGTTTCTGTGTTCATTTGGATTCACTACCATCAGTTTGATCCTTGCTCAGAGTTCTTGATATCTTTAAACTGTTATCATGGTCACCGTCGGACATAGCTGGCCTCTTTCTGTACAGCAACAAACATACCGTTCACTAAATAATGCAACCAACAGAAGAAAAACCGAAATTAAGAAACAAATATAAGCACTCGCCTACTCAAGTTTTGATCAGTTGCCAAAACAGAGCTCTGCTTGGTTGAAAACAAAACGCCACGCCTCGAGAGGGCTTCTTCTCGTGGAATATAAGGTTGTTGATACGACGAAGTCTATCCGAGAAGCTGCTCTTGGAAGTGTTTCACGAGATGGAGTGAAATCTGATTAAACAGAGCATACACAAATCAAGATTCTTCAACTTTACTACCAGCAAGAAAAGAAAAATAAAAGATCCAAGTTATTTACCGCCATTAACGCTGTATGATTCACGTGTGAGTATTTCAAACCTTTTGATTCAGTCACCATCTTAAGACAGAACAAAACAAAATAGACAAAGAACTACTAGAAGAAGACTAAACCCTTTAAAAATAGAGAAGATGGAACTGAGGAAACTACAAAGCAATGCCTAAAAAGGGATTAAATATGAAATCTACTAAAGTTCCTGGGTAAAAGATATAAATTTTCAAAAACAACTTGTTCAAATTAAAGCGTGAAAAACAATGGAACCAACGATCAAGAAGAATGTCCATACTTTTCCTCCAGTTTTTTTCAGATCTGGGTCACAAGTAAAATAGACAACTATTAATATCACAATTCACCAAAATAGCTCTCTGTCCTTTAAGTTACTTTTTTTCTCATTGTGAGAAACAAAAAAAAAACATTAATTGAAGAAATAATTTTAGGCACTTGTTTTTACGATCACCGAACCTCCACTACATGTGCAATTATGTTGAACGTTTAGTTATGTAATAAAAAAAGTGTGTAGTTAGATCGGACAATAACTAAACTGAACATCAGACAAAGACCAAGACCAATCAGGACATGATTTAAATTAAAAAAAAAAAGAAGAGATCTTCTAATAAATACCGAAGCTTTTGTTTGAAGAGGAAAACTACCACAAATCTACAAGGAGTGCTAAAAAGGGAGCATTTTTAAAGTACTTACAAATCTACAGAGGTTCTGAAGAACATCAAAAAACATATCAATGTCATCTTGATTCTGGCAGTTCTCAATCAACCTCATAACAAAACACTTGGAGGCATTGATCTCTTGACATATATATAGAATCAAGGACTAAACAGAGAAATCAAAGCATCAATGAAATACATCAATTAGCAGGCAGAAGAGAGAAGCAAACAATCACTAAACATAGAAACCAAAAAGCAAAGAAACAAGCAATGCCCATACAGAGAACCAAGGAAACAAGTAAATAAAACATGCATGGAAGCAACAAAAGCAGGCCGAGAAGAAAAGGAATCAATGAAATAAACAGCATAAGTAAACAACATCAATCAACAAACATATAAAGGTTATGGATCATAAACTATAACTAACCCATAAATCATTTAACCGGTGCTAAATAGTTTCGAGTTTCTGCAGAAAAGTAGATAGAGATCGATGGTTCTCACCGGAGAGTTTGGTAGCAGAGATAACAATACCCGGCCAAATTGAGCCTTCTCGAGGGAAAAATTTCCAACGCTATAATCAAAGCCCTTCTCACCGGATAAATCAATGCTACTCTGGGGAAATAGGATTTAATCGCCGGCAAAATCGAATCTGACAACTTTTCGATGAAACCCTAGCTTTTGATTTTGAGTGAGATGTTCTCCAAATCGTATATGTCCTCTGTCGCAAGAGAGAACATGAGAGAAAGAGACGTGAAACTTGTCCAAAAATGCATCGTTTAAGTTTAAGAACCGGGTTATACCTGTATGGGTTTGGTTGGGTCGGGTTTCTATGGTCGGATTATGTAATTATCTGATTTCATTAGGGGTATAGATGTCTTTAACATGGTTTTGTATTTAAAATAGATAAAAAAAAATTATATTTTATTGTGGAAAGAATTTAGAATTTTTAGAGAACCAGAGGGGTATCTCGAGTTAAAGTCCGTTCTAAAGAGCACACAAGATAGATCACTTAACCAATTAAGCAAAAGACCATCAATACTTTCTTTTCAAACAGACAGACATTATAATTTGTCAAGCTATAGGTGTTGTGAAACAAACAAATTCCCCTAAACTAGCAAAAAGCATACAGCTTTTGAACAACTTGAGAATCAATTTCAACAAAGACTCCAACTTTCATATAGATATGTTAATCAAACCCTTAATAACAACTGTAGTAACAAACATTCAATCAAAATCAGCATACCTGAAACTTTAAAGGCTGTAGCACCTTTGATATTAATGGAGCTCGCAGCAATGGTTTCTCCAGGAGTCATAGAATGAGAAGAAACCGATTTATCCCTGCAACATTCTAATTGGGTCACCAAAAGTTCGAAACTTTAACAAGAAAAAATGAACAAAATCATAACCAACTCTTCCTCACGTTTGAGGAGCACAGACATGGACACTGTAGAGACCTTCGTTAACCAAAGCCTCAACGAGAGAGACGAGTCCAATCGAATCAATCCCATCCCCGTTCGTGACTAAAACTCAGTTTGAAGCCCGCGCCGAGAGAAAGAATGGTAAAAGAAGAAGAAGAAGAAGAAGAAGAATGTTACAGTTGAATTTTGGTAGTGGCTAAGTACTAGGTGGTTCAGGCTCCTTTTTTAGTGAAGTTCGGAGCTACGGATCTGTTTGTTGTCTTACACTTCTTGGACACACCAGAAAGAGGAATGATAAGTTCCATCTTGTTCCTTACATATATTCTGCAAAGAATATTTTTAAATTCCTCCATGTATGCTTCTTCATGGAGTTTTGTAGCTTCTAAATTCCTGTTTAGTGTAACCAATCTTTAAAGCTTCATTCATAGAGGAGTTTAATTATGGACGTTCTATAAGATTTGAATAGTTGTCATGTTTGAAAGATTTGGCAAAAGATCCCAGCTTTATAACTTTAACATGTGTGTATTCACATGTTTAATCTTTGGAATGGACGCCTGACAGGAACAGGATGTCAGTGCATCTCAACAAGATTATCTTGGGCCTCTTCTAGAATTGAAAAGTGCTGGAAAAGGGAAAAACAAAACGGAAGGGCCAAGTGATAAAGTGCTGAAAATTGTAATCTTATAGATCTTCGAGAGGGTGGGCTTTAATACGTTTAGGTAATTTCTCAACCTTTAATATTTCAACAAACTAAACTACTAAAGAAATGTGTGTAATAAAAAAAGGGGATTCTGCTGAGCAAACTTATGATTATATGAAAGATCCTGCATTTTCTGAAAGCTGACTGGAGTTTGTTGTATACTACCATCTATGGAAACACTGAATTATCGTTAATATTTGGATGACCTTATCAGGCATCAAGGACATCATCAAAGGACTTGGTATGAACATCTTGGTCTAATTAATTTTTAACTTTGGTGATTTATGTTTATGTATGTGAAAACACACTTTCACCCATATTCAGCTAAGGAGTTCAAAGATGATCTCACACCAGAAAGTCATCTATAAAGCTGATGATCCAAAACGAGCTCACCAAATTATCAGAAGCGGTTGATGAGAGAGATGAAGAGGAGGAGAAGAAATAAGAACTTGGTAGGAATTTTTGTTGATGCTTAGATAAGTTTGTGAAGATGTTAAAGGTTGTCTAATTTTAATATGTTTGTGTTTATAAGCGCTTCTCTTAGTTGTGTATCTGTTAGAGTAGTACTTATGTTAGCTTGGTTAAAGTTGATGAGCCGTATTTGGATCTCTCTTACCGTTAGTCAAGGTTTAGAGTTTGATATGTTTTCTTCAGATATGTTGTAGAGAATTGGTATATCAAAAAAGAGCTTTCATCAGTGACTGTTATGACTTATCGTGTATCAGTTTCATCTTCATTAACTTGAAGCTGTTCTGAAAATATTCGGAAAATTGATTGTGATCTAGGTTGTACGGGTGCGCCAACTTGGTACCGTCTCGTGTACCGGGATCGGTTTGGCACCGTCTCGCGTACCGGGATCGGCCGGGGACGGGTACGGCTCGGATTCCTTACATATTATAGTCTGCTTCAGATGCTGAAAAAGTTCTTACATATTATAGTCTGCTAGCTTCCCTCACACGTTTCTCTTGCGCGTCCTTGGTTTGCTATGTGGTGTGTTAGGTTTGATGCAAAGATGTTGATGGGGAGTTTAAGAGGGAAGAAGATGAGTCAGTGATTCTTTGAAACCGAAGATTGTATTTCTCTTTCTATGCTTTCTTAGATCCCAAATCCCAGAAAGTTCAAAATCCAAGGACATGTTTGGTTCCTTCACATAAAACTAGATATTTCAAATCCATATGCAAAAACGTAAAGATGTTATAGGTTTCTTTCTGAAATACACCGCTCTACCATGAATAAAAATTCAAAAAAGGAAACAAAATTATCTTTATCTTAAATCAAATTTGTACATCTATAACTACGAGTTAAACGATCAGTTAATTTGATACAATACCGAAGCAAGAATAATCGAAAAACCAAAAACTTTTTAAAACATTGTGATAACAATGGGATTTCATTTCTTTTCCTATCCCATATCTCTAAATTAAAAAAAACTCCGTCTTTTTAGAGCCTGTTTATCAATACACCACATGCATTACTTCTTAAACTAGGTGTTCGCCCGCATATGTGGGTATAAAAATACTATAATTACTTATTAATATATGCATTATGTACTAATTAAAAGACTATAATGATAAATTTATTATTTGTATTTACATTTGAAACTTTTTACGTGTTGTATTTCTTTTAAAATTTCTTGACACTATATTCATTACTAATAAATAAATCTTAGCAATCGGTTAATATTCTCTTTTAATTATATAAAATTAAGAATTTTACTTAACTAATATTTGGTTATTTGTTATTAGTTCTTAAATTTTTAACTTTTCTATAAAAATATATATTTTTGAATAACAACATAACATATATAAGAATTATCTTACTTATCAATACGTGCATTACTAACTAAAATATTATAATGAAAAATTAAAATTTATGTTTCTATTTGAAAATTCTTACGTATTATAATTTTTTGAAAATTTATTTCACTATATTCATTATTAATAAATAATCTTAGAATTCACTCAATATTCTCTTTTTGGTTATATTAATTAAGAACTTCACTTGATTAATATTTACTTATGTATTTTCTGTTTTCTTTTAAAAATTGAACTTTTTATTTAAAAAAGGTTTTGGATAACAACAAAATATATTTAGGAATTGTATTTTTAATATATTTTTTAAAGATTTTAGATAATTCTTACTATTATTAATATTTATCGCTTATCTAATAACAAATTAAATTCGTTTTTATTTTGGCTAATATATATGTGTTTTATTCATTAAAGGTATAAACGATATTAGCCGCTCTAACTTTTAACATAGGAGTTCTATTGCAAAAAACACTCCGCAAATAATAGTATAGATTGTAGCATAACCAGAGTTGATATGTGCCTCACGGTTACATCATCCTCAAGAAAACAAGTAGGGGTACATGCAAGTATTATTCAGTATCAAGAGATGCATCAGCATGATGGTGGCTGAGCAGTAAAATTAACAACCATACCACCGCAAAATAATGAGTAACGCACAGCAGAACCAAACACTTGAATCTAAACATAAATACTTCGCGCTGGTCTACTCTAGTTTCATATATAAAACGAGTGAAAATGTAAAGTTTATTAATTATAGTGTGGAAATATAAGCTTGTGAATTACTATAATTGAATTATTAGGCAGAGAATTATTGGGCCAAAAGTGTTACTGGTTCTATTATCTTTATTATAATTCAGAGTGAAGATAGCATAATAATCAGTGTTTCAAAAAAAAAGTTAGCATAATAATCAAATGCGTTGTATATAGCACTTTTTGGTTGGAACATCAATGCATTTCATTGTATTTAGCTCAGAAGCAGACATAATATGGTTACTATGAATAGAAAAAGTGCATTGTATTTGGCTTGTTTTGTAATAATTTGAAAAGAGCACTTATTAGGTATTATTATTAGTCTGAGAGAGATGGCAAACGGAAAGGCCAAACCATGTTTGAATACTTTTTGGTGTTTAGATATTATAATGATCAAAATTAGGTTGAAGTGGGGCTATCCAAATTGAGAGAGAACAACTAATTGAGATAAATAAGATTTCAGATTAAATTGTTGAATGAAAAGTAATATACCTCTGGATTATTGGGCACACAAAAGAAACTCAAGATTCTAGTTCGAATACCTCTTTTTGGTTGCAAATGTTAAGTCTAGTTCGATTACCTCTTCGAAGTGTTCTCATCTAATATAGCTAACGGTTTCATTTAGTTGTTTTCCAATTTATATCTATTTAGTATTTACCCCCTCTAGTAATCAATTAATTTTTCGTTCCGGTCATCTTCATTTTCGGAGAGCCTATATTTTACATTGGTTTAATATATTTACATCATTTGGTCCAAGTTATGCATTTTCATCACATTTATCCAGACCTAAAATTTTAGAACTAGCAAGTCACTAACTATGCCTTTATCAGGTAGTGTATACCTTCCTTTCTAGGGTAGTGTACTAACCTTCGGTACCGGTAAGCTCACGCAGCTAATTAAGTTAAACTATCAATCAGCTAGTGCAGCTTGTTCAACTAGTAGTCGAGCAACAACGTTGGCTTGTTTAATTCGACTATTTGATCCCATTTTTATTAAGTTAAGTCATTCATGGCCCGGATCTAAGATTTTAGAGGCCTGAAATATTTTTAAAAACTGACAAAAAATAGTTTTAAAATAATTTTTGTAAATTTTTTTTTCCATAATCTTGGAGTCTATATCTATGTAAAATTTCTTCGAAAATTTTAGAGATCTAGTCCAATATTTCATCTAGCTGTCTCCAAATCCGACTATTTATTGGTGTTTATTGGTTTAAGCCTTTTCAATACTATTTTCTTACTTTGTTCTTAATCATTACTGATTTGAACTAAATCATCCAATTTAATATCTGGTCACATCCACTTAGGTTTATGAGTTTACTTTATTCTTCGATCATACGTATCTAGAATTTTGTTTTACCCAACTCAAAACGGCCTGATGTCTCGTCTGCAGAACGAAAACTTTCTAGGATGCACATGCTCTAGTCTAAAACCTTCTAATCAACAGAGCGAATAGCGAAAAGATATGGCCAAAATATCAAAATATCAAAAAGTGAGAAATACGAGTACTAGCTGTTGCCCTTTGTGACTGATTAGACCAGTAAATTATATGACTAAATTTTGTTAGACGATGAAAAATACTGAATAATTAGGTTATTATGAATAATCTGATTTATAAATAGTATTTTAGAATATTTAGGTATTTTAAAACTATATATAATTTATATTTTTTCATTTGGTTTTGGTTTCTTGGAAATTTAGTAACTATTTGGATATGGACAATTTCATTGTCTTTTTATTACCTAGATAGTTTTGAAAAATCTAAGTTATCTTTTTTTTTGTCATCAAAATATGTTTAATTAAAAGAGTAAATGATAATTTTAATTCTCGTTTATAATTTTATATAATTATTTAATAAATATAAATATAAATAAATAATTTTCTCAACATTTTTCGAAAATAGATTTTTGCAAAAAACGTTTTTTGAATTTTTTTTAGTGAAAATAATATTTTCTTAAAAGAAATTAGGATGTCCTTTGTGAGCGTGTAATGATATCTTTCTGGTTTTGTATTTTTTATTCAAATTGAGGAATGCTTTATAAATATGTAATTAGACTTGTTGAATGTAACTTGTATGTTACTTATGAAGTTTTTCTACATATGACATCTTACTAAATTTGATTTATATGTATATGTAGAAAAATATTACTCAGTATCTAATATCTTAAAAAAAATTGATGAAAATGCTTTTCAATAAGTATTATATCTGTAAAAGTTAAATACATCAGAAAGATCTTCCAAAAAATTTAGGAATATATTTTTTTTTGTAACTTGCTTTCATAAATTTAAAGAAAATACATAAAATGTTTTACAAGCCTAGTGGCTATAGTCAGACCATGCCCAGTTTTGGATCACATAAAGAGTCCCTTAGTATTATGATCAAAGTTTTGTGTTGTTCATCGATGGTAACGAGAGGAGAAAGCGGTGGAGATTGATCAAGCAGACCTTAGCCAGCTTTGCATCATCGTTGAAGCTCGAACATGATTTACCTCTCTGAAGCTCTGGATCTTGTTTCGCAGTTGAGAGTCTATCACCTTGAAAATCTGATCTATTGAGCGGAAGTTGTTCAAATGGAGTCTGGCGTTTCGTTCATTCCATGTCCAGTATAGAGTTGATTGCCATGCCAAGAGGATTAGAGATCGTTGAGCAGTAGGGCTAGGGAGAGAGGTCATCTGCACAACAATATCCAACCAGTTTCGTTGAGCTAGCAAGTTAAGTCTCTCAGCCACCATTCTCCAAAGATCATAACCGTAATTGCAAGAAAAGTAGATATGATCCCTTGATTCTTGAGCAGAGTTGCAGAGCAAGCATTGACCGTTAATTCCAAGCCCCCATCGAAGTAGTCTGTCCCGCGTTGGAATCCTGTCTTGTATTACCAACCATGTGTGAAAGGCATGACGAGAGATGGCTCTCGAGAACCAGACTGCAGCAGCCCATGGGACATCTGCGTGCGGCTCTCGAAGGTAGTCATATAGCACTCCAGTCTTGAAGTTCTCATAGCTCTGACCTATTCAAGATATTTTACTAAATATACATATAGTGCAAAGTCAGTATGGTATTCATAATGTATAATTACGAACTTCTTCTTAAATACGTATTTAATAATGTATTTTTAAATACACATTTATGAAACTTTTTAAAAATTTATGAAGACTAGTGGTCGGCCCGGGCTACGCCCGGGATTTTCCTAATTTTTTAATTTTAATTATATTTTTGTAAGTATATTTCAATATAATGTATATTGACATCTGTTATAAAAAAATAAGTTTAATTCATAATATTTTTTAAGTTTTCAGTTCTTAAAATTTATGATCTTTTTTGCTACTACAAATACTATATTATGATGAGAAAAATAAATAAAAACAATTGACTCTTTGTTATGATCTGAATATTATTTTATTTTGATTATATAGAAATAATTATTAAATGTACCCAATAGAAAGCTTACTTTGGATGTAAAACCATTAAATTCATAACTTTCAAGAGAATTAGAAAATTTATTTTGATATATTTATAATCATTTTTCCCCACCTCATCTTAGATATTTTTTTATTTATTTCCACCATCTATATTTTTCTATATATATAATCAATTTGAACAATGACCATAATCGTATTATGAAAATACTGTTGTTTTTTCTCATAGTTGGCTGTTGGGCAAAATTGTTATTGACAAAGTATAACAAATTATGTTCTTTTTTCCCTAAAATAACAAATTATGTTATGTACTTAAAATTTTATATAGTTGTCTTTGGATTACACATGATAATGCATGATATGTAACCAAGGCTTTTTCTTAGAAAAAAAAACAATATAGACAACCAATTTAAGCCACCTCAAATATTTCTAGTCCATGTGGTGTAGTTTGTCCACGTAAATTTATAACCGAAGTATAAATGCATAATTTGTATATAGACAACCGATCGGGTCGTGTAATAAATTTTCTACTAACCAAATAACATCAAAACTCATTTAATGAACTATATATATATAATTATTTTTCACGTTTAGCTAAAAAACTAAAATTACAAAAATTGTCCGTGAGTATTGCCAACTCAATAAACCGCATCAGATTTGTGTATTGTTTATTATATGTTTTCTGTTCTTCCATTTATCTAAGATTCTAAATAATAAACACAAAAGATCTGTGTCATGCCGGCTTTTTCCTCAAGTTTGTTGTAATCGTTGTTCAATAGAGGGGAAAAAGACACAAAGAATTATGAAAAGAGAAAACAAAGAATCAGCAGAAAATAAATAATGAGGTTTTTTACTAAACTGATGCATTAAAGTAACCAAAGTTTACAATTGTAGATAAGATCTTACAATTGAGAATCATGTATTTCTAGCAAATATACGAAAAATATGTAGAAACGTAAAACTTCCTAAAATGGTGGTAAGGGGCCTTCCTAGCCACCCATATTTTTTCTCCCTCTGACAATGGTCCATTACATTTCTTAGAACTTTTGAGTTGGTTTCATTGCTCTTCCTCCTCGAGTCCTTTGAGAAGGAACACCCATCTTAAATCCTAAACCCGAGTTTAAGACAGCAAACTGCTACCGAAAATACTCCCTTCAACTTCACTAACCAATGAACCAGCTTCTTTAACCAATGAATGGTGGAGAGATGTAGAGATTGCAGCCAAATTTGTATTAGGATCAAACACTTGAGTAGGTTTGCGCTTTGAATAAATAATGTGTCACAAACACACGAATCCAAGCTAAACCCTTTAATTCTTCACCATAGTGTATGTATGTATAGACGATGGTATCATAGAATAAAGCAGCTTTCTATATCAGTGATGAAATAATATCAGAAGGAAAAGAAAATGAAAACCAAACAAATTTGTTGCGGTTATCAACGTTGATACCTCTTGGGTTCTTCATAGAACTCAGTGCTTGATCAAACTTGAGCCAAAGTGGACATGATGATGCCTCAAGATCGACGTGTTCAGGACCTTTGATATAAGCTTGGAGAATGAACTGATTACTTCTCTCAGGTTGATCGACGTGTTCAGGACCTTTGATATAAGCTTGGACAATGAACTGATTACTTCTCTCCCTGAGCATAGTTTGAACAAATACAATTATACAAATGCATGAGACCACTGAATAAGATTGATATGTTTTAATTCATATTCGGATAACCAAAGCAAATAGGCTACACCAAAGTACATAAAAACAAATGGTTTCGTTAGACAATTTGATGAATCGACTATGTACTCTCTATTCCTAGCTACCTTCATTCAGGTAACAGCCACAATTGGCTTTGATGTTTTATCAGACAATATAATGTTACTCCATTGAAATAAACTTACGTGCTTAACCAGGCAGCAGTTGAGTAGTCCACTCTGATTCCTACGTGTTTCCCAGTACCATTCATAAACTGCATGATCACAGCATCACCAGCACAAAAAAGAGGCTGAAACAATGTAAATAATCTTTCAAAATTAGTATCTAATTAACCCAAGGTGATGGAGGTTTAACATATATGCTTGGATGGAGAAAAATTTATTCCAAACAATTTTTCTCTTTAAATAATAGAGATTCACTAAGTTTAAAACAATAATATCACGGTCGTCAATCACAAACCTGTAAGAACAGAGCAAAATTCGAATTGTCTAGTTATGAATTTTACACTTGAGAAGGTGCTAGTTTTATTACAATGAATTGCTAGTCGGAGCTATGGATTTCTTCGGGAATGCTAGCTCTTCAGTTCCAACTAACTGCAACATTAACCACACACATAATATGCCAAACACATTTAAACACTTAATTACTTTTTATGGGCTCTTATCAATAATAATCATGACAAATCTTAGTAATGAAATATACCTGCTTCCAGCATTATGGCGGGAGCGCCTACCAATAAGAGTGAGTTTAAAATTCTGTCAAGCTTCAGAAATACTTGTCTACATGCACACCAAATCAAATTTCAGCCCCTATAAATCAAACAGTACTATGAAACTATCAAGGTATAGAGAATAAAGATGCTAGTTGCATCTGAAATAGCACAACCAAGAACATCAAAATTGATACATAGCGATAAAAACTACAATGCTTCTTTTGCAAAGCTTTTGGTGCAAGACAAAACATGATGTATGGAAGCAATATTGTAGGCCGCAAGAAAATGGTACACAAATAACAAAACTATTGCTGTGAGAAAAGAAAAGGAATATGCATTTGATTCAGGGAAAACTTTCATCTCTTTAGCAGTGAGGGGTAGAAAAACATATGATTCTTACCTGCTTAAAGAAACCATACACTAATGCCTACAATCCACACGGTATTCTATAGAGGATTTCGAATTCTCCGAGTCAAGAACTCGTTCCACACAAACATTTTCTTATAGAGAGCACCACCACTCTCATGATCACATATATTCTTCTAAAAACTACGCATCATAAAGAAGTCTTTTGTAAGGTCCACCATACACAGGAGCCTCTTGTGCCTGTTTATCAACACCGGATAAAGAAATGCAAGGGTTAAATGACTTCACTTCATAAAAAGGTGGAAGGGTATAGTAAATGAACACATGTAGCCACTCTCTTTTCACCAAACAGAAAAGAAAAACAGAAACTTTCTTCAACAATAAGCTTGGGAGAAACAATAAAGGGCAAAATATAGTAAAAGATATATTAAAATACCTGTTCTCGTCTCTTGAGTTTGCAATGTTGCAAAGCACGCTAGAATTTCGCAAAGAAATGATCTCACTGTTGGACACTTCATAAACCTTGTGACCACAAATTTCGCCTATCTCTCTTCTCTCAGTGATAACCAGCATGTAGTATGGTCCCATAAACTTAATGAATCCTGAGACCACAAAAATGGGAAGAAAAAAAAACAATTTGTGAGGACACGATGTAAAAGAAAACAATGTACGTTTCCGTGAACATAACTTGAAACAAAAGAACACTGACCAATGATGCCATAACAGAGAGTGGCAAGTTTGAGGCCGCATGTGGCCTTGCTTGCTTCGTGTATCCGTTTAAGCAGCTCGTAGCATTCTTTTTTGGTATAGGCAGTGGAATCCTCACTGAGGTTAAGCTCCGACGCATGAAGCCGGTCTATCTTTAGTACTCTATACACTCCATTACCATTCCAACCAATCATATAGAAATTCTGAAGAAAACAAAAAAAAAGAATGGATAAGGAACTACATAAGCATGTAACCATGTGCTAATCACCTATATATGGTTTACTGATAAACATTTATCACATATGCTCAAACGCGAACTGAAAGGAAAAATCACCTTTATCTCCAGTAGTGTTTATAACAGATCATAACAACATTTGTAACTTGTAAGAGATAAAGAAATGGAGCTTACGTGTTCATAATGGTCAGGATTTCCTTGATAGCTTTGACTTTCACCCACGTGTTGGTAAGGTTAATGGAACCATCACTCAAAGACTTGGAAATATTGAGTGTGGCAGTTGAATGTATGGACAACTGACACAAAGTTCATATCTTTCCTCAACAACTATATGCTACAGAAACATTCCGAGCTAGTAAGTATCTATATGGTCAAGTTCGGTACCCAAACCAAGAACCATTCCATGCTACCAAAAAGACATCAAAAATTGGAAAGAACACATAGCTAACGCATAAAGATCATATCTTTTCTCAGTAACCACATGCTATAGAACGATTCCCGCCTAGTAACTATCTCCTAGGTTAATTTAAGCACCCAAATCAAGAACCTTTCTACCAAAAAGACATTGAAAAGAAATAGAGAAAAGTTCCCTCTCATGATGCTATCACCGTCCAAAAAACTCGGCATAGACAGATTGAATACAATAGAACCAGTAGGCATAAAATGAGCCATCTTCTTAGCTTCTTCCTCTCTCCTCTTAATCCTCTGACGCTCCTCCTTGATCTCCTCAGCCTTGCTCAGCCTAGGACCAAGCTCCAACCCCGAAGTCAATCCTTCCATACCATACAAATCATATATTAGCCTCTTAGTCTCATCAGACAGTATCTCATAAGCTTCACATATGCGTTTGAAGTTCTCCTCAGCCACCTCCTTCATCTGAAACACACACAATACGATGATGAAATTGATACTAAGATGAGATTTTGAGTAAAAGGGTGGCACGAACCAGAGGAGATGGGGACTTTTCGGGGTGGTAGACTTGAGCCCATTGACGATAAGCTTTCCTGATTTCTTCGTCGGAGGCTTCTGGTGAGAGATTCAGTAGCGCGTAGATTTCTCTGTTTTGGGGACCGGTGCGTGCTGCTTCGTCGCCCATCATTCAATTGAAATCTCGAGGGGGAGAATCAAATCGGAATCGCCGGAGAGGGTTTTAGGGGTTTGCAGCGGAGATTTGTGAGTGTGGGTAGACGGCCTCTCGCATTTCTCTTACGCCGCAGCGGCGGAATCGGCGAGGGAAGAGGCGTGAAGTTGTCATCAGTTAATATAGGCTTTGGAGTTTTTGATTTTGAAAGTAGATCCCTCAAGCAAACCAAGCGGCTCTCTGGGATCTGATACTGCAAAATGAAATGGAAAAGTATAGGTACTCGATTTTGTTTTATATAGAAGTTCCAGACCGTTCATCTTTTCATGCCATCAATCGAACTAAATACATATCTTTAAGATGAAGAAATCTTCAATTTAAGCGTCAGGTTTTCATTTACTCTGAAGTTGCTAGGAAGAAGAAAAGAGAACCGAGGGAAGTTGAGAGACGATCGGAGTTGTAGGGAAGGAAACGTGTCATTTTGTTAATAGCTGATTGGTGGATTTTTTTATCCTACGTGGATACTCTTAGCTTTGAGCTTATTCCCCTTTTAATATAGGTTAGATGTTACGTATATTTATTATCCTAATTAAATTTTAGAGAGATATCATATTTATTCACGAAGTCTCGCTAAACTTAAATTCACAAGATATCATACATATTTAATAAGATCTTCCTAATATTTTTCATTTCAAAAAAAAAATATTTCAGATTTTTAGAAAATAATGTATCAAATATTTATTTATTTTTATATATTGTAGACAAATGTATAATTATCATTTACCTCTACAGATATAAGTATTCCCTTAATAAAACATATTTATACATTTTGATTCTTGATGACTTGTTTGAAAATAAAAACTGGTTTTTGGGCTATTGAGACTATTTTTCTTTGATATTTGTGAATATACGATTTAGTTTTTTTCGGTTCAGTTTTGTTTTTGGTTTAAATGTCTAGAACTAACCAATATTGCTACGATCTGGGACCACCCGACTCGATCGGCTCCATTTCGCTTAACTGGGCGAATTTGTAAATTTGCAATTAATTAAATTAAATTAAATTAATTAATTAAACGATTAATCACCTTAGCCTATAAATTAAAGAACAAAACTTAGGTACACCCCCTGGGGTGAACCTTTAAATTCACCCCTTATCTCCTAACCAATAAAAGTGCCACGTAGATAATAAAATAAAAACTATTAAATTTATTTTAAAATAGCTAAAAATGAATAACATTAATTTTAGCGATCTTGACAATCAACTAAACGGTAAATTTTAAATTCTAAACCCTAAACCTTAAATTCTAAACCAAAACCCTATACCCTAAACCCAAATTCTAAACCCTAAACCTAAATTCTATACCCTAAACCCAAATTCTAAACCCAAATTCTAAACCCAAACCAGAATCTTAAATCCAAACCACATATCCTAAACCCAAATCCTAGACCTTAAACCCAAATCGTGAAATCCTATGGCCTAGTTTTGGGGTTTGGATTTAGGGTATAGGGTTTGGGTTTAGGGTTTAAAATTTGGATTTAGGGTATAGGGTTTGGGTTTAGGGTTTAAAATTTGGATTTAGGGTTTATGGTTTGGGTTAAGGATTTAGAGTTTGGGTTTAGGGTTTAGGATTTGTATTTAGGATCTATGATTTTGGTTTAGGGTATAGGGTTTGGATTTAAGGTTTACAGTTTGGGTTTAGGGTTTAGAATTTGGGTTTAGAGTATAGGGTTTGGGTTTAGGGTTTAAAATTTGGATTTAGGGTATAGGGTTTGGGTTTAGAATTTAAGGTTTAGAGTTTAGAATTTAAAATTTACGGTTTTGTTGGCGGCGTCAGCCGTCAGCATCGATAAAATTGGCGTTATTCTTTTTCTACCTATTTAAAAATAAAATTTAATGTTTTTTATTTAATTATTTATGTGGCATTTTGATTGGTTATAAAATGAGAGGTGAATTTAAAGGTTCACCCTAGGGGGTGTACCTAAGTTTTGTTCTAAATTAAACCTCTCTACTTTCTAAACTTCCACCCTCAATCACACTGCAACCTGAACTGACAACAAACAAACAAAAGGATACTAGTCGTTTATGATGCTCTCTTCTTCGCCAACCTTCTTTGCTCCTCCATTACTCTCTTCCTCTTCTCCGCCGTCCTCCTCCGCTGTATCACCACCGTGCCGCACATCCCAGATCCCTCTTTCTGCGACCACTGCCTCCTCCTCCTACACATGCGCCGAAGAACCACCGAAACTGCGCCAGGTTCCGCAGAGACTTTCGGCGACCCCGTCGCTCTACGAGATCCTTGAAATTCCCATAGGCTCGACGAGCCAGGAGATCAAATCGGCTTACCGGCGACTAGCCAGGATCTGCCACCCCGACGTGGCTGGAAATGATCGGGATTGCTCGTCGGCTGACGCTTTCATGAAGATTCACGCGGCGTATTGCACTCTTTCTGATCCCGAGAAACGCGCCGTTTATGATCGGAAGATCCTTCGCCGGGTCCGGCCGTTGACTGTCGGTGTTTCTAGATTTGGCAGTTACAGCGGAGGGAACTGGGAAACTGATCAGTGCTGGTAGCGAGTTGATCGAGTTGGGGCAAAGTGCATTATGTTTTGTTTTCCTCGTAATTAGTAAATGATAAATCTGGTTCGCCAGCTCTTAACATGGTACGATCAACGTTTTTTTTTGTTTCTTTCAGAACTGTTAATCGCTTTGTTTTTAGTAAATAATGAGATTGTATTACAGTAATACCGGTGGTCTAATCCTTAATAACAAAGTACAAAACATATAATTACTTGTCCAATAGAACACTGAGTAATATAAATTAGCTATCGTTAAAAACTTAATTGTAGCCGTTACACAAATATAAACGGAGTAAAAAAAAAAAACTGACTGAGGGTAGACAACATAAATAAAATCAATACTATTAAAACTGGATAATGAATCATAAATAAAATAAGTTAGAACATAAAGTTAACTATAGAACATATATTCGAGTTCCATGTATATCAACGGTTCAACTCATAATATAATCAAATGAATTATAGCAAGACTAGAATATATAAGAAACTTTTTATTACGTTTTATATCCAATTAGATTATTGTAAAATACTTTGTATCTATTTTCTAAATTATATAGAAAGTTCGAATGAGTATTCTAATTCCAGATAAAAGATAAAATAAAATATGATTACAATATTTATTTTTAACAAAAAACATTTACTTATGTATCTAATATGTTTTCATATTTTTGAAATTTTAAATATTTATAAAACAGTTTTTCCAATTACAAAAGGATTAGACATGTCCAAATAGCCTAAAAGTCCAAAAATTCTATTGAGACAATTTCAAGTTCAATATATCTTATTTTACCATTTCTCTCAAAAAAAAGATTTTCATCTCTTTTTTCCTTGTTATTATTATTTTTTTTTTTATGAAAACCTCCTATTAGTAACAGAAGTGTTGTTTCTCAGTAAAACAAGGTGATCACTAATTTCCTTCAAAAAAAGAAAAAAACAAGGTGATCTTTTTTTTTTTTGAAACACACAAGGTGATCATAAGTAAAAGAAAACTAGACCAACATACGAAATTTCCAATCAAAGTGAGTTGACCATTATCGATAAGTTGACAAAAATGTCTAGTTGGGGAAAAAGCTGACAAAAAAAAAAAAAAAACAAATACAACAGGCAGTGAATCCAACGGCCGATATACCACGTATACAGTTTCCTCGGCCGCCAAAAGGAAAACAAGAGGACTCGAATCCAACGGCAGATTCAGCACGAATAGATTTGGACTACTAAAGTCTAAAATATAATACAGTTTAAACTTATTAATCGATGTTCAAAAAAAACAAACTTATTAATCTTCTTGTTCAGTCTCTGCAAAAAATATTTAAGCATTCAAATGGTTTTCTCCCACTTTATAAGAACAATTCTTCTTTTCATTGTTTATCTTCATCTTCCTTGCACTACTTTTGCAAGCTCAGAATCAGAAGATATTACTATCGATGTGAGCCAAGCCTATAAACTTCTTCATCACGGCTACACTTTTCTCGATGTCAGGTAAAGTTCTCAAACCTTATCAGATTCAGACATGACTTTATTGTCGGCCATTTCTGAAAAAGATGTCTTAGAACAGAACTGCTGACGAATTCGAGAAAGGCCATGTTGATTCAGAGAAAATCTTCAATGTTCCCTACTGGTTCTATACTCCACAAGGTCAAGAAAATAACCCAAATTTCTTGAAACATGTTACATCTCTCTTTAATCAAACGGATCATCTCGTCGTGGTAATAATAACACATGCCTTTGTCCTCATCATGTGGATGTATAATATGTATCATTTTATTACTTAAATGATTGGAGATGAACACTAGGATATGTTGTGTTAATCTTATTTTGTAGGGATGTAAATCTGGAGTTAGATCTTTATATGCTACCAGGGTTCTTGTTTCTTCTGTAAGTGCCAAAAGATTCATGCTATGTTTTAAGGATTGTGAATGAAAGAGAATCTTCATGATGCCTTTTCCTTGAATGTATCTGAGTTTGTTGATGGGATTTATTTTGATCATGTGACAGGGATTCAAAAGTGTGAGAAATATGGATGGTGGTTATATCGCTTGGATGGAGAAGAGATTTCCAGTTAAAGTGGAACTCAAGTACGATGAGCTCTGATTCAGATAATCCAAAGATGACCTGTTAAGCTGAATTTGCAAACTTTAGATGTAATATCATTAGTTTTATTACTACAAGTAAACTAATCAAGACCTTCTGGATATTTATATGCTCTCTTTCTATGAGTAAATGTATTCACTTATTATAACAAAAAAAAAACAGCCTGAAGATTTTTGGGGTTGATATTTTAAAGAGAAGAAAAAATGGGCAGGCCGGGCACTGTAGCTCCGGAATCAAGAATGTTTATATTCCGCGGAGACATATTGAGAAGAGTCGTGAATTAGATAGCGAACCAGAGAGGTAAGCCCCGGATCCACAGTCTGTTGCACCTAGTTCCTACCTTTAACATAGAAAATGGACCAACATGAGGCAACAGAAAAAGAAAAAAGGAAAAAAAGAAAAAAATAATGAGGCAACAGACCGTGACGAACCAGAGAGGCATAACTTGTAACATTGTTAAATTTTCTTTTCTTTTTTGGACACATTTTTTTGAAGGGGTGCAAAACGAGTAACATAGTTAATTTTAGATGCTCTAGCTCTTTTTATGTGCCAATTCAACTTCCGAGACAGAAAATGGACCAGCATGAGAAAAACTGCCGGTAAGTCAAAAAACCTAATTAAACGAACTAACCGTGTAACAACGCGGGAAAAAAGATGTCGGTTAGTTTTTTTTTTATTGATAAAAAAAAAGATGTCGGTAAGGTTAAGTAGAAAACCGAACCGGTACACGCGTCACTTACGCGCAACCTCCACGTCTTCACATCTCCTGACAGATACTTAGCTTGGTCACTTTATTGTTCGAATAAATATCGATCTTTGTCATCATAATCACAGAAACCAAGTCTTCATCTTCATCATTCTTCGTTTTATCTCCTCCGATTTCAAATCTCCGGCGATAATGGAATCTCACGGAAACTCAAGCGACAAGCAATCTTCATCTCTTTACCCTACTGTCGACATGTCGAATCCCGAAGCTCCTCTTAACCCAACTTCTTCCTCGTCTACTAGTAACCTCTATCCTTCCCTCGACATGAACGATCTCGCTCGTGATCTCTTCCCCGAGCAACCGGAGACGACTTCCGTCCCCGTTTCGTCTCCTCCTCCCGCAGCGACGGAGGAAGTCATTCTGAAAATCTCCGGCGCGATTCTCCACCTCATCGACACATCACACAGCGTCGAGCTCGCTTGCGGCGATCTCACGATCATCCGTATTGTTCAAGACGGAAACGTCGTCGCTGTTCTCGCTCGCGTCGCCGACGAGATTCAGTGGCCGTTGACCAAGGACGAGAACTCCGTCAAGGTCGACGAGTCTCACTACTTCTTCACCCTCCGACCAGCTAAAGATTTCGGACATGATTCCAGCGACGAAGATGACGATGCAGTGAAGAAACCGAAAGAAGAGAACGATATGTTGAACTACGGGCTCACGATTGCTTCCAAGGGTCAAAAGCATTTGCTGGAGGAGCTCGAGAAGATCTTGGAGGATTACAGCTGTTTCACTGTGCAGCAAGTGTCGGAGGAAGCGAAGGAAACAGGGGAAGATGTTCTGGATGTGACGGTGGCGAGGGAGACGTCTCCGGTGGAACTTACCGGGGAGAGGAAAGAGATCGTGGAGAAGCAGTGTGCTGCGTATTGGACGACTTTAGCTCCGAATGTGGAGGATTACAGTGGGAAGACGGCGAAGCTGATTGCAGCTGGCTCTGGGCACCTGATTAAAGGGATTCTCTGGTGTGGAGATGTGACTATGGATCGGCTCAAGTGGGGAAATGATTTCATGAAACGAAGGTTGAGCAAGGCTGAGAAGGAGAGGGATGTTCACCCTGACACCTTGAAACGAATCAAGAGGTATGTATGAGATCTGAATGAATGGTTTTGATTTAGTTTAAGTGTTTGCTTCAGAGGTTTTGTGGCTTCCTATTTTAGGAAATATTTGGACAAAAGCAATGTCTTCTGTTGTTGAAGATTACTTTTTGTTTTTTCTCTGGTTCGAAATTAGATTTCTAGAATTTCAAAATGAACATTGGTGGGATGTGTACTGACCTTTGATTGTTTTGTTTATGTAAGAGTGAAGAAGATGACCAAGATGACAGAGAATGTGGCAAATGGCATTCTCTCTGGAGTCATTAAGGTTTCGGGGTTCTTCACAAGTTCAGTGGCTAACACCAAAGTAGGAAAGAAATTCTTTAGCCTTCTTCCTGGAGAGATCGTCCTTGCAACTCTCGACGGATTCAGTAAGTATATTATATATACTAAATATACACTTGACTCTATGTGGCTATCTTTTGATCTTCATAATAATTGGAACTGTTGATTCTTTGTTTTGATAGATAAGGTCTGTGACGCTTTTGAAGTAGCTGGAAGGAACGTTATGTCAACCTCGTCCACTGTTGCAACCGAACTTGTTGATCACAGGTAAGTTAATGGTGTTATATAGAGATGGTAGAGTTGGAGATAAATAGTTTATATATTGGTGTTTGTTGATGAATGCAGGCATGGTGGTAAAGCGGCTGAGGCGACAAACGAAGGGCTAGAGGCAGTGGGACATGCTTTTGGGACAGCATGGGCTGCTTTCAAAATCAGAAAGGCTATTAATCCCAAGAGCGTTCTCAAACCTTCAACGCTTGCGAAGTCCGCCATTAAATCTGCAGCTTCACAGAAGAAAGCCTAGTGAAGGGTTCGTGGTGAAGCAAAAACAGGTCCTTTGTTTGATGATGCCTGCTTGTTTGTATTGTCTATTGTCTTTTTATGTAGAAGTGAAACTGAACACTTGTTTGTGTTTTGTGTGTTCCTCTGAGAATTGTATGATGTGATGTATTGAAAAATCAAATAGAGTTTACAATATCAGTATTACAATGTAAATTGACACCAACCTTTAAAACAAGAACACTTGACGCTGCCACAAGAAAAAAGGAGGGACCAAAAAGATGCACCCTTTAAACATAAGGGAAAAGCTTTAGCTCATTCAAGGCTGAAGGATAGATCAAGGAACAAATCATGAATCAAAAAGATGGGTTAATATAAACTCAACTGCTCTTCAACAAGTATTTACCATAATGCTATAGAAAACTGGAGCAACTTTAACTGCAATTTAGGATGGACAATAAGCTGTTGTTGTCCTTCAATGCGCATGATCTAACTCAAGAACACAACGGAAGAAGAAACCACTAGTCCGCATAGTTGATTTACGAAAATCCTTACCTTATGACTTGATCCTAATGGACTGCCAGGTACAATGACATTCCCATCTTAATCGCATTGACCTCACCTTTTCACATTTAAACTCCGCCTGTGAATTAGACATTACATTTTGTCATTGCAGATGCCAAAAATGGATGGATATGGGGCAACAAAGGCTGTAAGAAAAGCATATTTTGGCACAGAGCTAAAAGTTCCAGTTATGGCTTGGCAGCTCGCCTGCTCACGCACGGAAAGTCTTTTGATGAAGCCAAGTGCTTGAACGTAGGAATGTATGCCTCTATCTAACTAATTCCTATTGACCGAAAGCTAAAGGTTTCTAGACTATTTAAGCATTTTGTCACAGGGTAAAAAAACGCAGTGGCCCATACAGGTTTCGAACCTGTGACCTTCGCGTTATTAGCACGACGCTCTAACCAACTGAGCTAATGGGCCATTTGCTCAAATATCTGATCAAAACATATGTGAACTAAAAGTTAACTTGGATCTTCTAATTCACAAGATCAGCTGTTCAAGAGGCAAGCGTAATAACCTGATCCCTTAAGGTAATAGTAAGTTTTCATCTAAATCGTATAAAAACCTTTAAAACGCACAAATAAAAGGAGTTTTCTCTTTGAAAACACCAGATCACCTTTTTTATAATCGTTCTTCGTCTGTTTTCTCCCATCTCTCTTTTTTTACAAAAAAGTTTGGGTTCTTTTTTAGGTTTTTTCTATGCAAATTTGGAAAAACTTCGTCAGTGGTCTCAAATTCGGTGGTTTTTGTGCAGACCGGATAGTGTGTAGCGGTGATGAGTGTGGGGTACAGTACACTAGTGTTATACAATACCACCTATAACAGTGTTGCCGATGTTGACAGTCTTTGCATTCTACCAGGTTCGTGGCAACGTTTTTAAGTGTCAACTTTGTTACCGAAAGAAATGGGAGGAAGAGTAGAGATAAGGACAAAGAGAGAAGTAGTGGTAGTGCAAATATTAGCTCTCAGCTAAAGCTGGAAACTACTTTATCAGTAAAACCAGAAGTAATCGTTTCTAATGATTAAGGGAACTCATCGCAACGAACTCTGAACCATCTTTTTAAGGCCAATGTGTTTCTTCTTCTTAAGTCTTCACTAGAGAGTGGAAGAGACAAGAGAAGCAGAGAAATTACAATATGGAGCAGGCCTTTTGTGCTTTGCTCTTCTTTTTCTTCTGCTTTGGAGGTTGAAGTACCACTCTGATCGCTGCATCAAATACCCCCTTCACGTTCTGCATTTCATTTTAGAACAAAAAATGATTAGTGAAAGCTATTTAAGTAAAGGAGCAAACTCCTCATCACAAGGGAAGTTTTTCTCTTTCTTACCTCCTGTGATTTTGAACTGCACTCGATGTACGAAGGAGCTCCAATTAGCTTCATTAGTTCCTCTCCCTTTGATTGCCAATGGTTAAGCCAGTTAGGTTTAAGTAAGGTGAGAAAAGGAGTAAAAACAGAACCAATTTGAAAGAGTAGTATGTATACCTGAGCAGTGGTAATAGGTACAGCACCAGGATGATCAACAAAGAACTGTTTGTCATCCCTAAGATCTGCCACATTTGATGAACACAGAACCATAAGCAGAAGATAAAAGTCAAATGATCAAAAGGGTTTTCAGATGGATCAGATTGAATATGAGATACAAGAAACCATTTTACCGATAACCTAATCCAAAATTCAATAAAACCGAAAGAAGGAACATCGCAGAATTTGTATTGGATGTGAACAAATCAAAACAGAAGCAATGAATGCAAGGTAATGTCCAGCACTGGTGTCATAAATATACAGACATGTATGGATCAAGACAAAGACAAAGGCAAAGAAGGGAAGGTAACAAACCTAGTTTGGTACCAACAAGAACAATAGGGACACCAGGGGCATAGTGGGTCAGCTCTGGGATCCACTGCAAAAGAGGAGATTAAAATGACACAAACAAAAGACTCTTTGATATAAAAGAACTTGTAGTAGGCAAAAAAAGTAGGAACTCAGGCACCTTCTTGGAGACATTCTCATAACTAGCCTTACTGATGAGAGAGAAGGCTAGGATGAAAACGTCAGCACCGCGGTAACTCAAGGGTCTCAACCTGTTATAATCTTCCTGCCCTGTTCCACAAACAAAAACCAAGTTAAAAGACCATCCATGAAACAAAAACAAAAGGCTTTTTGAGTACCTGCGGTATCCCAGAGTCCTAAGTTGACAGTGGCTCCGTTAACAACAACATTTGCGCTAAAGTTATCGAAAACAGTCGGTACATAATCCTGAGATTGAGAGTAAAGATGCAAATCAAAATGCACATATAGAGAAGAACATAGCCAATGAAGAAGGAGAATTGGTACCGTAGGGAAAGTGTTGCTGGTGTAAGAGATGAGGAGACAGGTTTTACCCACTGCTCCGTCACCAACCGTCACGCACTTTATGAACCGAGATGCGCTCATTTTTCCCCCCACCGACAAGTAACCAAGACAATTCAACCCTCCTCAGATCTACTACTACTACTGAGGAACCCAGCACCGTCTTCAATTTTGCCTATCTCCGGTGGAAAAGAAAAAAAAACCCTAGAAATTGGTACCCTAAACGAAATCGGGAATGTGAGAGAGGAAGCGATCAATGACCGAGGAAGATGATGAATCGAGCGAGAGGAAGTAGGAAAGTGATTGGCCAGAAATTTATGCCGTTGAAGCGTTCTTTCACCTCTTCTCTCCTTCATCCATCCATCAACTCCCCGATTCTTTTGCTTCTTCTTTTTTCTTTTTTTTTTTAATTATTATTTCCCTCTTTTCACCTTTCTGTTTCTTTTTCTTCTTCTTTTATAAACTAAAAATTGTTGTTTTTTTTTACATTTAAAAATTGTAGTTTTCTCTAGGTTTTATTAGAAGAAAATTCTATTCAAATATTTCGACTATATCCAAACTTTCTTTTACTTTATTTAAATATTATTTTAATTAATTTTTAATAAATATTACTAATTGAATCCAAATTTTTTTAATTATATTAAAAATCCTAAAATAGGAAAATAGAAACAAAGTGCAAAAATTTGTAAAGTGTAAAAGATATTAAGTTGTCTTAACCTGTTCTGAAACTGATGAACGAAATACTCTTTCAAATGTTTATTCCTTAGCTGTAAAAACAGAGGATAATCACGTTTCGCATAGTCGTATCATGGTTATAGATTAAGGATACCTCATCTACCACTCGATTCCTTATTCATAATTTCATTTTCTGGAAGTTCATAATTTCATATTATTTCAGAATTTTCTCTCATTTAGTACTTGATTCTTACTTGTGCAAATTTAAACAGTAGAGTATGATAATATACAATCAAATAAAATATTTGTGTTCTTATATGTGTGTTGGGATTTTTCATTTAACAAAAGTAATTGGTCGAATTTTATGTATAATCAATTTATTTTTATTTTTCTCAACAAGTTTATAGATTTAAGTGGACAACTTAATAAATAAATTTCAACAAAACGGAGGGGGAATAAGTATGAAAAAAAATGAAGTAAACGACAATTAAAAAAAAAATCATTTTGGAAAAAGATATGCAAGATCAGACCCTTTATGGATGGTTGTTTGAACACATGACCCTTACCCTGAAAAACAGACAACACATATGGATGGTTGTTTGAACACATGACCCTTACCCTTGCGTTCAGTGATGGAGCAAGCAATTTTGTTGGATTACAAACAAATCTCTTTTGAATCGGACTCAAAGGTATTGGTGACCGCAATACGTGAAGGTTCAGCCATTTCAGATTTGCATGGAATCCTGCTAGATATCAAAGTATTATCGGAAGAGTTTAACTCTATTTCTTTCCATTGGGTTAACAGAGACTCTATTTTCTCTGTTGACTTTTTAGCTAAACAAACTTTGAATGCGTATGTTTCGAACCTAAGTTAAGTTTAATGAAAAGGAGTTGGTGAGAAAAAAAAGGGCTATTCAGCTGGAAATACACAATAGGAAAAAGATATTTAGACATTGATGCAGAAACTTTTTAATTAGGTATACGGATAAATGAGGAAATAAGAAATTACCGCCTTGTCCCCAATTGCTGTGTCTCTAGTCTGCAAAACTAGATAAGTAGATATAGATTATAGTAGACATGTGTCAGACGAAAGATACGTTTTGTCTTCTTATATCCCCACTTGTACCTGAAATATAAAACACCATATGAGAGCGTGTGAGTAACATGTTTGATGTAGTTATTGTGTATATAACTTCAGTATCAATGTATATGAATTCATAGCAGAGACCAACAAATTTTTTTTAATCGACTTTCATGTTATATACGAACAAATTCGAACAAAAAATCAAATTAAGCCGGTATTTTAAATTATTTCAGGTAGAGAATAAATTGAGATTAATATGCGGATATGTTGATTTAAACAGGTTCAGAGTACCAAACAACCAGTCTTTTACAACAGCTCAAAGTAAGCATCGTTATTTACAACAACTTCAGCTCAATAGTGTACAAGCCATGGTATTCAACGTATAGCAGAGAAAAATATATGGACAAAACATCAGCCGAATCAAAAGAAATCATCATCAACTTTACTTCTTTCTACACTCTTCATTTAAATCACAACTACTTCAAAGCTGGTTCATTTTCTTTGTAGAGCCTCTTCTTGTAGCCTCCACTTCACTTATTTCTACACTCTTCTTGTAGATCTCCCAATGTTTAAACCAAAACCAAAGTGTGAAAATCATTAGGAACAAGAACAAGGACTCCATCATCTGAACTTACATGGGTATGATGTTTTAACAACTTCTAAAACTAACGGATCAAACAAAAGACGGTTCCTCAAACTCAGTAAGTGTATAGCATAATCAAAAACAAAGGTAAAAACGTGTGAACCTTTAACTCCTTAAAAGCAATGACACAACAACAAGAAGTCAATATGTTTTGGCCAATAAAGATCTGTGTCAGGTTTTTTTTATATCTTCAAGATCCAGCAAACAAAAAGGTGTTATTTTTTAAAGTGATAGCAACAGCGGCGGTGGTGATTGATTATATAGAGAGGCGAGTTTCAGATCCTTGTCAAACACTTGGGGGAGGAGCAAAGAACATAGAGGCGGAGGCAACAGAGCGCAAACACGTCCCAGCAGTGGTTCATGGACAAATTAGTTGCAAAAGATAGATTTTTATCTCTACTTGAGCTGAGTTTTGGAGGCGATTACAAAAATGATGGTGAAGAGAAATCCAAATTGAAAAAGGTAGAATGGTCTGAACGAAATCAAAATATTCATTTACTAAATATGAATTAGAACGGAGAAAGATTTATCCTAAGAAACTTGAGTAGAACAATTGCAAAAGGAGAAAGATTTATCTCCACTTCTTTTTTCTCAGATGAATCTGAGAAAAAAGGAGAGGGGATGAAAGATGATACTCTGGAAAAATCAAAGAAAGTGAGAAATATAATGATCTCAAGAGCAAAAAATCTGGGAGAAAAAAGCCCATTCTCTCTAGCTTCTCTCTATCTCTTCTAGGGTTTCAGCCGCCAAGTCTCTTTCCGACGGTCGCCACCGTGCTCTCAGGCGACCGCCGGGCCTCACCTTTCTTCGTCTTCTTCTCCTCTGTCATCCCTGTTTTCTGCAGATGAGGGAGTGGTGGTCCAACGCATCAGATCTGGTTTCACCGAACTCAGATCTAGGACTGTGGCGTTTTGAGATGCTTGAGGACGGTTTCTCCTGCTGTCACGTTTCATCCTGCATCTGGCTAGGTCTCTCCGGTGTTTTTCCCGTGCGTTTTGGTCTTCTCCTCCGAGTGTAGAGGCGTGTGCGGCGCTGTCAAGCTCTTTGTTGGTCTCGTGTTCTTCCTCCGGTCTAGCATCTGGTGGTGTACGAGGCTGCTTGTTGAGTTGGAGCTCTGGGTTTCGCCCTCTCCGGTAAAGCTCGTGTCTCTCTATTTTTTTTTGTGGTGCCTCTGGTGTGTTCTCCCTTGGTAGCAGCGCGTGTGGGTTCGTGGATGGCGGAGGCGTCGGTCCGCTTCTCTGAGGTCCCTGGTGGCAGCGCGTTGGTGTTTGGCTTCCGCCGGTTCGCCTTAGCTCGTCTTTGGCTCCGGTATGTGCCGTCACCCCTCAAATCAAAATGGTGATGGCGGTTGTGGCCTGCTCCGAGGTATCTCGCTCTTCTCAAATACTCTCTTCAACGCCGTGTTCGTGTCTCGTGAGCGAGTGTCTGCTCGGGTATGTTCTTTGGTGCGATAGTTGGTCACTCGGGTCAGAGTGTGGCTTCGGATTTGTCTTTTCCGGAGGGTTGTCATTTTCTGGATCCGTCTTCTCTATATGGGTAGCGGTTAGATGGGTGTATACGGTCCCGGTGGAATGCAAAGGAGGCGGTAATCTCTGGTGCAAACTACTGAACGACGGCATCGTCGGGTCTCGGCTTCTCCTCATACCGCCGGTGATCTCTATTTTATGGCCTTTCTTTGGTCTCGTGTTCAGATTCTTCGCTCGGGTATGCTCTGGGTTCTTGTTGGAAGCTGTAGGAATCGTATCATTCAGGGTTTGAGGGCGCCCTTCTCTCGGTAGCTCGCGGTAACTAACAGGTTTTCTCATCTAGTACTTGTGGCTGGTAGTTCTGAGCCCGTCTCGCTATTAACCGCTTAATCGCTTGAGTTTATATTGCTTGTGGTCCGGTCCTTTATTGTTGCGTAATTGTTTTGGTGTTGTTGTTTGTTGTTTCCACTACTTGTTTCCTCTGTAAAGTCTATCAAAAATCGAAAATCGGTAATAATATTTAACATTTTTACCAAAAAAAAAATCTGGGAAAAGAAAAAAGTAAAAGAAAGTGATTTTTGAAGTTTAATTATAGTGCCTCTTGACAACGAAGAGCAAAACCATTTTTACATGGAGACATATGAGTATTTCAGGTATATTTAAAAGAGAAACAGTACAAATACCACATAGCTAATTGCCCAAAAAAAATCTAGTATTGTCTTCTTTTTTTTGTGCAAAAGTATTGTCTTCTAGTTATTTTTATTAATATTATTTGTTGCTTTTTATTTTCATATGTATTATATATGTATTTGTATTAAATTTACAATTAATAAATTTAAGTTGTTAGAAAAAAGAAAGAATATTAGAAAAATGGAAAAAAGGAAATTCGTAGTTAGTTATTAACGGCTAGATTTTAGAGAAAAAAAGGAAACAATAAAGGATATGGTCTTCAAAAAAGGAAATTATACCCATCGCTAAACAAATATCAAACATTAAAAAGAAGGGAAAAAAAGGAAATTCTATTTTGCAACATCAGTCTCTCTATATATAATCTAATCACTCTTCTTCTCTCGCGAAAGCGAAAACATATCCGAGAATTAGGGTTTCTTCTTCTTCTTCTTTACGCTACTGTTCGATTTCGTTTTCTCTCTGTTTAAGGTTTTAGCAATGACGACAGCAGCAAGCCTGGGTCGTGATCCGTTGTTCTTGTCCTCTTCTTCCTCATCAAAATCCGTTCGTGCGGCAGCGATAAAGATTAGGTTTGCAGATATAATCGTCAAGTCGAGTAGTAACAAGTCTGAGGCTATGATGAAGATACGAAGAGAAAACAGATTCTACAGAGGAAGCAGCTTCAAGAGAAAGCAAGGATCGAAGCCAGGATGAAAATCAGACAAGAGGCGAGGCTTGCGGTAATGAAAGTTGAAGAAGATGCGAGATCAGACTGTAAGTTCGAACATCCCTTGTCTGCCGAAAAAGAGGTGTTAAATCTCATTGGCGGTTCCCGTAAGGCAAGAGATCGATCTTTGCTTAAACAGTTTGGGTTGGTTTTAAAAACTGAAATTGATGATGATCTTCTTGATGATCTTGAAGAAGGTGAAATCTTTTAAGAGTACTACTCGTAGAGTATCATGACTATTGACAAAAAAAAATCGAATCTTTTTGCATTCCTGAAGAAGCTGAAAATCGTGTAGAGTCTGAGTCTAGTATCCCCTGACAATCTTTGTTTTATTTCTTTTCGCTGTACTCCTGTGATATAGAATTGTTTGATGCCTACTTCTTTTTTAAGTGGGTGGTCGGGTAGAACTGTTTGATGGCTAATGGGTCTTTGTTTCTCTATTAAAAGTCTTGATTTTTTACTTGTTTTCTCTTTTCAGAATTGTTAAACCCATTCAGAGCTTCTTAGTCTTCTGAGCTTCATTATACATGACAATTGACTTCGATCATGTAAGTTAAATTAAGTTACTCATCGTCTACTTCAAACAATTTTTTGACCATTCATCTCTGGAGGTGCGTAACTGATTTATTAGATGACATCTACTTGATTTGAATGCTCATGTCATTGCTTCAGCATCTTTGGGCATTACACTGATGCTAGTGGACATTGCCTTACGTTCGTTGTTTCTGTTTTGATCTGGCCCTTTCATCCTTTTGATCTCTCTTTGATCTTTCTTCTTTCTGTTTCAGTGAATTTTGTGAGGTCAAATGGCTTCTTGTAAGCAGCCACTCAATGTCTAAATGTAGCAATTACGAGGAAAGGCTGATTACACTATCTTCTGTCAACATTGGTGTAACCGAACTCTGTTTCTTACTTAATCTACCTTGATCTTCCGTCTAACTTCTTATGCTCTGTGTTCATCAAATGTTGCAGATCTTCCGGATGACAAAAGTTCTCATTGACGACCTTGTTACTGTACCTATTACCAACGCTCAGGTAACACATCAAATTATTTCATACTGGTTCTGTTTACTCCGTTCATGAATCATTTTAGTAGTGACAAGATTCGATCTTCAACAGTTTGAAAACATAGAACTTATCTTCCTCATTTGCTATGATAATAGTCGCTTTAGTTCTGTCAATAATGTGTCAGGGGTTTTCTTCCTTATCAAGCTCTCAAAACAAGCATCACATTCTGCACAATAATACCATACTTAAGGTTGCACATTTACTCAAAATGTACTTATTTATTAATAAGTTGAGTAGAACAAACGGCCCATTAGCTCAGTTGGTTAGAGCACAAAGGTTTAGATAGTTTGAGAAACATAAAATAGTTTCTTCTGCAAGGAAGAAAGTACTAACCCCAAGGTAACCCGAGCGGGAATAGCTTTGGAGTTTTTCTCATTTGAAACTAAGTGAAGAACATCTTCAACCAAGACTCCAGTAGAAGAGGTACCGTTAGAAAGATACCGAATCTGGTAAGGGCAATCACTATTTGGGGAAGCGCATCGATCACCTCTCTTACATAATGTGCTACTACAAGGAACCTTAGAACTTGTTGGTGATGCATTAGGGCTATAAATATTGAGGTTTAAACTCTGTTTAACAAAATAAAAATCCATGTAAAGAACTCAACAACTTGAAGATATAAAAAAATGGCTAAAGAGATAACACATAACAGATCAACAAAACAAAACCTTTATCACAATATTATTGAGATTATAGTTCATATAGATGCATAATTTATAAGAGTCCAGTGTCAGAATTAAGAACATCCCAATGTATTATTCTATTTTTTTAATAGAGCAATTCAACAATGAAGTTGAATTTTACTCTAAATCTATCTATCTATCTATATAAATAAAGGAGATTTGTACTCTCTTTTCCTGCATCCACATCACCAAAGAGGATGGGGCGTTTTTGGACACGTGGCGTTCAATCATTAACATTGTTAACCTGCTTTCTCACGGTGAGTTTTATTTGGGCTTTGTATACTGATCTGAGTAATGGGCTATTATTGTTTTTCCTTAAGAAGCCCATGTCATATTAGAGTTTGCTTCGTTCTCGCTTGTGTCGCTCCAGAGACGGAGGCGGTGTCTCTTCACATCTCACCACCACCCACCAGTGTTCTTCTCTGAATTGGCTTCAGTTATTCAGATACATTAATCTAAGCATTAACGTCTTATGCAGTACTCCTCCCACTCTTTCGAATTAAATCGTCCATAGCTAAATCCAAAGTAACAGACTGAAACTTCACCTTTTAAATGTCTTCGTTGCTTGGGATGAACAGCCCCCAAAAGTCTCTCTTTGTCAAGCTTCAAATCCATCAATGATGAATTCGTTTACAATAGATATCACCGCTGATGGAACTCACATTTCATCACTACTATGAGAAAAAAGTGTTGGGTTTCATGAAAGGATATTTCTTTGATATTGGTAAGTCATTGTTCCTTTTGCTTTTTTGATTAATTTATACTTTTCAACTATGATTGATTAATTTATTCTTTGTACACTAGAACATCCTCCAAGAACTTGCATTCCGTAAGCTCCAAATCTCTCTTTCTCTCTCTGATAGTAATCAGACCTTTTTGGGTTATCATCTCACTAGGATTCTCTATTAATTTTTGAGTCCATGTCTCCTTTTCATGGTTGTGTTTTGTTCCGAGGTGTTAATCTAACCGAATTTTCTTATTCTTTTGTTTTCATTTTGTTTTCCGAATCTTTGCTGCTTGAAACTATATTGTTTTTAGCTCTTTCTCTCTAGATTCATTAATTCTGTTATTTTTTAGTGTTTTCAACTTTTCATCTTCTGCAATTTGGATATGTCGTGTTCTATCACACGTGAACATTGTCTGTGATGGAATGCATAATTCAATCCTAAGCTCTATTGCAAAGTACGAGAAGAAGTCGACAATTTATTTACGGAGCTTGGTACCATGGATGTAAGTTCTCTCTCCTGTCTTTTGTAGTAAGTATAATATACGGCGAAAAAGACTGAAATAAGCTGCTGGCAATGTCCGTTTCCACCAACTGAAAAGGCTGTTGTCACTTTTCGGTGAAGATCCAACTACTGTATGTTTCTGATTTTCATCTCATGACTTTTCCATGTGCATATACTGCAAATTTCAGTCTTCATTCTCCTTATAACCAGAGATTTACGCATGATACAAAGTTAGGTTTGGATTTCTTACAGTTAAGAATCCAGGACCGATAATTGTTGCTTGAAAACTTTGTGTTCAAATTATTAGGCTAAGATGTCATGATCTTCTAATCCAAGTTCTACTGAAATTGTAGTGACTATGGAGTATAGAGACAGTGAGTGGCACAAGTTCAAGCTGTTCATTCTTTCTCCATCTCAATATTTATATGTCACTTTAGTCAAAAATATATATTTATACGTCATACATAAATTTAAATAATAATTCAAATTGATATCGTGGTAGACGCGTTATCATGTATTTGGGATTTGTGCGATGGTTAATCGATTATACTATACTCTTAAGACATTCTTAAACATAACAAAGAAAAGTTCATCAGACCAAAAAAAACAAAGAAAATTTTGATCAAAAAGAAGAAAAATTAAAACAACAACCGAAACGCTATCGTTTCCTACATTTAATGTTAGACATTAACGCCTTCCTGATCAAATGTAATTTTTCTTTCAATTTTGACTAGGCCTGTGCATTCGGGTACCCGTTCGGATACATATCGGTTCTTTTGGATATCAGATTTATCGCGTATTGAAATTAAGTTTTGTTGGGGAATTTTAAATTTTTGGGTCGGGTTCGAGTCGGATTCTCCCGAATTAGGGTAGGTTCGGTTCTAATGCATAAGAACATGCAAAATGACCATATCACAAAGTATCTAAAACAGGTTCGGGTATTTGTACCCAAAATAACCAAAATATTTGATTTGGTTCAAATTTTTGTATCCAAATTACTCAAAAATAACCAAAAGTAACCAAAAAATACCCATTAGACACAATTTTGTTTGAGATTTTTAACCAAACTATCATATTGTTTTTCGAAAATACTCAAAAGTACTGAAAACAACTATTGTGGTTAGCTTATAATTTTAATTTAAACTATTAAAATAATTTATATGTATAATTATAAAAATTATTCCTAAATATATATTAACATTTCAGATATCTTCGGATACTCATTTGGTTCTCGGTTCGGTCGGGTTCGGAACCGGTTCTTCGGATATAGCAATTCAGGACCCATTCGACTATTTACACCTGGTCTGATTGGGTTCGGGACCCTGATTTTCAGGTCGGTTCTTCGGGTCCGAATATTTTGTCCAGGCCTAATTTTGACATTGTGTATGTTTTATATAATTTAATATTTCAGTTGAATTCTTTATTAAAAATGATTTGATATAATAAAAGTATTATATATAATAATGATTTCAAATAAAACCAAAATATCAAATAACTAAAAAGAAAACTTTTTTCTGTTCAAGAATAGAATGTTATAATAGATTTAATTATATAATAAAATAGTTACATATATAATACATCAAATGTTATAAAAATGAAAACCAAAAGATAATAGAATATAATAACAAACCATTTAACCATATTCTATAAGTAATAAATAGCAATTGTTTTTAAAACTATAATCAGTTATTTGAAGTAGATGGTCTACTTGACTAAAATATTTAAACATACAAAAGATAGTAATGTTAATCTTTTTAATAGTATCAATTTCTAAACATTCGAACTTTTATTTATCATATTCTAATACAGTAGATCAATTATTATTTTCATTATTTAAGTTAAATTTAAGATAAAATGTTAACGGGAAATGAAATATCAATAATAATAAAATTGTATTTTCTTTCTCCACAGGCTCTATATCAGTAAAGAGGGATGAACGTTTTTAGACACACAGTAGCTTCTGAATCTTCAACTTATTTTTGGTGACGAAAGCTAGATGGGCCGTCTACTTACAGAATCGTGAAATTTGCAACAATGGAACCTATACTCTCTTACTTGCGGCCATACTTTCCATTTCCGCTGCATTGATCAATGTCTTCGTACAAACATAAGCTGTCTCATATGTAGGGTAAGTCATCTATGATTCATCATTACTATAATTTACGCGCCGGAATCCCATTAGTATGTAATAATGAACAAAAAGTAAATAAATTACTTTATTTATGAAAAAATACACTTTTAGTTTATTACCAAGTGGAAAATAGAACAGATTCATAACAGTTTTTTTATTCCAAACTCTATTTTGCATTGAAAAGTAGAGTAGAGTTGAAAAACTGTAAGTGTTGAAGACTTTTTTTTAAGTGTTGAAAAGGATACATGATGAAACCAGAAGCACACGAATAACTCTAAAACAGGTTATATATTCTTCATTTTGATACAATATATCGTTGAAACCATGTCATATAAACCTTTATGGGAGAAATGACTATATGGAGTGAAAAATGTAGTTTCTTTGTTGTATGACGATATTCTTACAATCATTGAAAGTTGGTCATTCTAGACTTTAATTTTTACGGTGAATCAGTACATTAGATTCTATACCGGAGAATTCTATAGTTCTAATCTGAGATAAACTCAACGCAATCCAAGAAAGAAAATTGGTGTTAGTGATGCGACGAAGATGTAAACCTCTCAGAAAATTTTGTAGAGTTGAAGCACTATCAAGAAAGAAGATCTCTGAAGAAAAAAAGTCTCTACAATTACTTCAGTTGATCTAGTATTGTCTTCTAGTTATTTTTATTAATATTATTTGTTGCTTTTTATTTTCATATGTATTATATATGTATTTGTATTAAATTTACAATTAATAAATTTAAGTTGTTAGAAAAAAGAAAGAATATTAGAAAAATGGAAAAAAGGAAATTCGTAGTTAGTTATTAACGGCTAGATTTTAGAGAAAAAAAGGAAACAATAAAGGATATGGTCTTCAAAAAAGGAAATTATACCCATCGCTAAACAAATATCAAACATTAAAAAGAAGGGAAAAAAAGGAAATTCTATTTTGCAACATCAGTCTCTCTATATATAATCTAATCACTCTTCTTCTCTCGCGAAAGCGAAAACATATCCGAGAATTAGGGTTTCTTCTTCTTCTTCTTTACGCTACTGTTCGATTTCGTTTTCTCTCTGTTTAAGGTTTTAGCAATGACGACAGCAGCAAGCCTGGGTCGTGATCCGTTGTTCTTGTCCTCTTCTTCCTCATCAAAATCCGTTCGTGCGGCAGCGATAAAGATTAGGTTTGCAGATATAATCGTCAAGTCGAGTAGTAACAAGTCTGAGGCTATGATGAAGATACGAAGAGAGAAACAGATTCTACAGAGGAAGCAGCTTCAAGAGAAAGCAAGGATCGAAGCCAGGATGAAAATCAGACAAGAGGCGAGGCTTGCGGTAATGAAAGTTGAAGAAGATGCGAGATCAGACTGTAAGTTCGAACATCCCTTGTCTGCCGAAAAAGAGGTGTTAAATCTCATTGGCGGTTCCCGTAAGGCAAGAGATCGATCTTTGCTTAAACAGTTTGGGTTGGTTTTAAAAACTGAAATTGATGATGATCTTCTTGATGATCTTGAAGAAGGTGAAATCTTTTAAGAGTACTACTCGTAGAGTATCATGACTATTGACAAAAAAAAATCGAATCTTTTTGCATTCCTGAAGAAGCTGAAAATCGTGTAGAGTCTGAGTCTAGTATCCCCTGACAATCTTTGTTTTATTTCTTTTCGCTGTACTCCTGTGATATAGAATTGTTTGATGCCTACTTCTTTTTTAAGTGGGTGGTCGGGTAGAACTGTTTGATGGCTAATGGGTCTTTGTTTCTCTATTAAAAGTCTTGATTTTTTACTTGTTTTCTCTTTTCAGAATTGTTAAACCCATTCAGAGCTTCTTAGTCTTCTGAGCTTCATTATACATGACAATTGACTTCGAACATGTAAGTTAAATTAAGTTACTCATCGTCTACTTCAAACAATTTTTTGACCATTCATCTCTGGAGGTGCGTAACTGATTTATTAGATGACATCTACTTGATTTGAATGCTCATGTCATTGCTTCAGCATCTTTGGATATTACACTGACGCTAGTGGACATTGCCTTACGTTCGTTGTTTCTGTTTTGATTTGGTCCTTTCATCCTTTGGATCTCTCTTTGATCTTGTATCCCACATTTTTCTCGTGATACTTAAAAATTATGAGGGAAGGCTGATTTGAACATCATCTGTTAACTTGGTGTAACCTACTCTGTTTCTTATTTATCACGCTTCACTTCACTTTTGGATTCCTGCTGCCTGAAACTTCTTATTGTTCGGCTTCTGTCTAACTGCTTATGCTTTGTGTTCATCAAATATGGCAGATCCGAGGGATGACAAACTGTTCTTGATCGACCACCATGTTGTTGTACATGTTACAAGTGCTGGGGTACACATAATTTTCTGTCAATTTGGTTTTGTTTTACCCCTGTTCATGAATCATTTTGGTGAGGACAAGATTAGCCAACATTATTGAAAATATAGAACTTGTCTAAAACGCGCCCGCGTTGACGATTTTGCGGCCGTATAAACGGTCGACGGATGGTGAACGTAACGATTTTCACTGATTCGGTTGTGTTAAACAGTAACACGCCTAGCTTCCGCCTAAAGCATATAATAAAAAAAATCGGGCGTTTAATTTTCTGAACCCGCATAGTTCGTCGCCATCTCCGTTTCCAAGCAGTGGCCCCATCGAGTCTCCGGTGTGTTCCTCAGCTCCTCGACGGCCAGTCTCTCCGTAACTCTGTCTTTGCTACCTCAACAAACTCACCCATCGAAACAGTCCAAGATTTAAAGCTGGAAACGAAAATGAAGAACATTTAAAAGGATTCTTTTAATCTCTCAGTCGTTTCGCTCCCCTCTCATGTCTCCGGGTAGGAAAATCATTAATCATTGTGCAAAAAAAAAAAAAAATTGAAGATATGTTTCAGCTAAATAAAAGGCTGGCGGCAGAGAAAGAGAAATTACAGAACCATAGTAGGAAGATGATGGAGTGAAATGTCTTTGTTGCCCTGCATTTAGGTTTAAATGAAAAGATAAAAAAAAATTACACTGCACTTCATTCGAAGCCATTACCTCAGGGAAGAAAATTAACTCCCAAACCACTACAACGTGTAACATTAAATGAAAGCGAAGGAAACTACTAAGTATATATCTATAAATGGAGTATAATTATACGTATAAAATACAAAAAATTCCTCCCCGCGTACTTCCCGATTTTTTCCCGCTTTTTCAATAAATCACTTGACGTATGCAGCCATGGCGGCGTCGCGTGGTAGAACGAACAAGGACTATAACAATACTCGTTTTTAATTATGTCAACAACGTTAAATATAGTATAATAATAAAAGCAGCATGACATTTCTCAGGTTACATATTTTACTCCACACTCTGTTATTTAACCGTAAGTCGAGTTGTAGTCCAAATGGCCCATTAGCTCAGTTGGTTAGAGCGTCGTGCTAATAACGCGAAGGTCACAGGTTCGAAACCTGTATGGGCCAATTTAAATAACTTTCCTTTCTTTCAGCATTTTTGTTTCCTTTTCATTTGGAAGATATCGAAAGCTTTCTCTCCCCTTGAAACAACATGCAGTGTATTAGCTTTAATTAAAAACGACAAATAATCTTCATCAAAAGATTTGACTGAATATACCCTAACCTAAGTGTGTATGAGTGTATCTATCAAAAGCAGTATATACAACAATTTGTTGGTCATGTTAACAAACTCTCTGAACCAAAGCTTTGAGGAAATAAGAATGGGACAGTGAACGTCAATGCATGTAGTTCGGCTTAATCGAGCAGTTGGCCACACCATCAAATTGCTTCCATTGATGCTTGAGTGGTTGCTAATTTGACGATCTCTTTTAGCACCAACTGTTGTGACGGATGTGAGCAGTTGGCCACACCATCAAATTGCTTCCATTGATGCTTGAGTGGTTGCTAATTTGATGACCTCTTTTAGCACCAACTGTTGTGACTGATGTGGAAGATATAGATTAACAGATAGATGAATAGAAGAGAAAGACACCGAGATTTAACGTGGTTCACCCTTAGGGTTACGTCCACGGGCAAAGAGAGTACTTTATTGATGGAGGCAAAGTTTTCAGAGTACAATTCGTGCTACAGAATAGGGTAAAACCCTAAGGATATATATATGAAAACATTTAATGAAACTTTCCATATTTCTCGGATTGGTCTGAGCATCGATCGATACTACGGTATCGGCGTCGATCGATCCATGACGCCTGGATCGTCCGATTTATGCCAACTCACAGATTCAAGGCATATTTCAACAAATCTCCACCTTGACTTGAATTCTCCATAATCAGATGTACCAGAGTGCACTTCTTTGTACTTTCGAATCGAGATGTACCGGACTCTCTTTGCCTCGGATGTTCCTTGAACTCGGATGTCGATGTCCCGTCGGACCGTGATGCTCCTCGAGCCAGATTCCCTCACTTTGGCCAGATGCTCTCTTCGAGCCATATGCCCCTTAAGGCTAGACGCCCATCAGGGCCATATTTAAAAACTTGGGATATTCAGCAAGTCAAGTCAATGCTTGAGCTTGCTGTGAGGAACCGGCTTAGTGAACATATCTGCAGGATTATCAGCTGTTCCTACCTTCTTCACTTCAATCCTCTTCTCATCTCCCAGAAAATGGTATCTTACATCGATATGCTTGGTTCTCTCATGATGAACCTGATCCTTAGCTAAACAGATAGCACTCAAGCTATCACAAAACACAGAGCCTGATCATGATAAAGACCAAAATCATCGACCAATCCTCTCAACCACATTGCCTCCTTAGCAGCTCACAATGCCATATACTCCGCTTGTAGACAAAGTCACCGCCGACTGCAAAGTCGCCTTCCAGCTCACAATGTAACCACCCGTGAGTAAATACATAACCAGTCATAGATCTCCCATCGTCCACATCTCCTCGTGATAATCCGAATCGAATACCCAAGAATCAGTCTTGGATCCTTGTCTCCATAGACAAGACCAACATCGATGTACCCTTAAGGTACCGAAAATCCTCTTCACCGCCATCCAATGCTCCTTTCGGCTGAACCATGAACCTACTCACAACACCGACTGCATGTGCAAGATCTGGTCTTGTACGGACCATAACATACATCGACTTCCTACACATAGCATAAGGAACTCGTGACATATAATCGATTTCCTTCGGACATTTCATCACTCATGGTAGGATGAAAATTTGCAGACATGGAGTATCGATAGGCTTAGCATTAAGCATCTCGAATCTCGTCAAGACCTTCTCAATGTAGGCTTTTTGTGACAAGAACAACTTTTTCTTCATCCTATCCCTGAAGATCTCCATTCCTAGAATCTTCCTCGCAGCACCCAAATTCTTCATCTCAAACTCAGAATTCAGTAGCTCTTTTAGCTTCTGAATATCACACTTCTTCTTAGCAGCTATCAACATGTCATCTACATACAACAACAAGTAGATATACGACCCATCCTCCACCTTGCTCATGTAGACACAACAATCATAAGGACTCCTGTCATAGCCCAACTTGACCATATAGATGTCAAACCTCTTGTACCACTGTCTAGGAGACTGTTTAAGTCCATACAAGGACTTCCTCAACTTGCACACGTGGTCTTCTTTACCAGGAACCAGAAACCCCTCAGAATGAGTCATATAGATCTCCTCCTCAAGATCTCCATGAAGAAAAGCAGTCTTCACATCAAGTTGCTCCAACTCCAGATCCTGACGTGCTACTATCGTCAATAGCACTCTGATAGAAGTGTGTCTGACCACAGGTGAGAAGATCTCATTGTAGTCTACACCTTCTCTTTGACTGAAGCCTCTAGCAACAACTCGAGATTTATGCTTAACTCCCTCTTCTGGTGATTGACCATCTTTTATCTTATAAATCCACTTGCAAGTTACAACCTTTCTCCCAGGTGGTAGTTTGACAAGATCCCATGTGTGATTCTTTTCATGAGATTCCATCTCATCTCCCATTAAAGCAAACCACTTCTCAGATGCATAACTTGAAATAGCTTCTCTGTAGTAGACAGCTCATAAGTGTCCACTTTCTATGCAACCAGTAGTGCATAACCCACCATATCATCAAACCGATATCTCGCTGGTGGCCTGACATCAAATCTCCTTGGTCTATCTTTAGCAATACTGCGTTTTTCAGACTCAACACGTTGATTTCCAGAATTAGAAGACTCTGGCTGCTCGTCAGTCACCGATCGTTCGATCTCTTCTTCCGACGTTGATCGACACTGTTGATCCGAAATCGATCGACACTGTTGATCCAAAATTGATCGACACTGATCATCCGTCGTCGATCGATAGTGTTCGTCCGACTGTACATCCTGCAGCTCCACCTGCTTGTCAAAATTCTCCCGCCTCGCCTCGAACCGACTCACCAAGCTTTGAGCATAGAACTCTCATCAAACACAACATTCCTGCTCATGACCACTCGCTTCTCAGAAGGAGACCAAACTCTGTATCCCTTGACACCATCTCCATAGCCCATAAACACTCCCTTCTTTGCTCTTGGTTCCAATCTTCCTTCATTAACATGATAGTAAACCGTGCAACCAAAAACTCTCAGAATAGAGTAATCAGCAGACCTGCCTGACCACACCTCATTGGGAATTTGACACTTGATTCCTGTCTGTGGTCCTAAGTTGATTAAATAACAAGCTGTATTAACCGCTTCAGCCCAAAACCTCTTCTCTAAACCAGCATTAGACAGCATGCACCTCGCCTTCCAAAGAATGTCCGGTTCATTCTCTCGCTACACCATTCTGTTGTGGTGTATACCTGATTGTATGATGCCTAGCAATCCTGCATCCTTACAAAACTGATTGAACTCGATGAACGAATTCGGACCATTATCGGTCTGAAGCCTCTTGATCTTCTTCTCAGTTTGATTCTCCACCAGTATCTTCCACTCCTTAAAGCTATTGAAAGCTTCACTTTTGTGCTTCATGAATATTATCCAAGTCTTCCTCGAATAGTCATCAATCATAGACACAAAATACATGTGACCCTTCAGTGACTCCATCTTGGAGGGACCCCAACAATCTAAATGGATGTAATCCAGCGTGCCTTTTGTCTTGTGAAAAACCTTAGGAAACTTCTTTCTATGTAGCTTCCCAAACACACAGTGCTCACAGAACTCAAGACTCTTGGTCTTATGACCACAAAGAAGATCTTTCTTCGACAGAATCTGCATCCCACGCTCACCCATATGTCCAAGTCTCATATGCCACAACTTGTCCATATCTTCCTTGCGAACCTCTGGAGATGCAATTTTTGCTGAATCTGAAATAGCAAATACAAAGTACCATGAATAAAACCTCTGAGAATCACATCTGAACCCCTGTAGACACTCAGAACTCCATCTCCACCTGAATACTTGACACCTCTGCTGTCCAAAAGACTAACTGAGATCAAGTTCTTGGACATAGATGGAACATGTCTAACTCCAGTCAATGTGCAAACTCTACCATCATGTGTCCTGAGCTTAATAGAACCGATTCCTGCAATATCGCAAGCAAAATCATTCGCCATCTTGATCTTGCCATCAGTCACTGCCTCATACACTGAGAACCATTCCTTCCTTGGACACATATGATAAGACGCGCCTGTGTCCAGGATCCACACATCGCTAGGATGTGTTTTCCCATCAGCAACCAGCGCAATATCATTATCAGACTTAGCTTCATCCTCGGCTACAGCAGCGGAACCAGCTTGCTTCTTCTTCTTAGGACAATCCGATTTCCAATGCCCTTTTTCTTTGCAGTAATTACAAATATCAGTTGGTTTAGGACCCCTTGGAAACGACTTTTTGTCTTTCAACCTTTTGCCTTTTCCAAAGTTCTTTCCACCACCTACAAACAACCCAGAAGCTTGGTCGTCTGTACCAGAACCTGATGCTTTGTGTCGCAACTCTCTGCTGTGAAGTGCCGACCTTACTTCCTCCAAACTCACTGTATCCTTACTCCCTATGAATGACTGAACAAAGTTCTTATAGGAGTTTGGTAGTAATACCAACAAAATCAGCGTAACATCCTCATCCTCCACCTTAACATCAATATTCCTCAGATCCAACATGATGGAATTTAGACTGTCAAGGTGATCCTGAAGTTGTGTACCTTCCTGCATCCTCAGAGCGAAGAGACGTTGTTTCAGAAGTAGCTTCTTAGTCAGAGACTTCGTCATGTATAGACTCTCTAACTTCAACCACAAATCAGCTGTAGTATCAACACCAGAAACCTCAATGATGATCTCATCTGCCAGACACAACAAAATCGTTGAATACGCAATTTCTTCAACAACCTCCATCTCAGTTGTAACAGGTTCAACCTTCTTCCCTGATAACGGTGCCCAAAGACCTCGTTGCTTCAGCAACGCCTTCATCTTGATTTGCCAGAGACTGAAACTGTTCCGTCCAGTAAACTTGTCGATCTTCATGTTCATCCCAGACATCATCTCACCAGATTCAACCCGAAGCTCTGATACCAATCTGTTGTGACGGATGTGAGAAGATATAGATTAACAGATAGATGAATAGAAGAGAAAGACACATAGATTTAACGTGGTTCACCCCTAGGATTACGTCCACGGGCAAAGAGAGTACTTTATTGATGGAGGTAAAGTTTTCAGAGTACAATTCGTGCTATGGAATAGGGTAAAACCCTAAGGATATATATATATATATATATATATATATATATATATATATATATATATATATATATATATATGAAAACATTTAATGAAGCTTTCCATATTTCTCGGATTGGTCTTAGTATCGATCGATATTACGGTATCGGCGTCGATCAATCCATGACGTCTGGATCGCCCGATTTATGCCAACTCACAGATTCAAGGCATATTTCAACACCAACCTTCATGAACAACCACAATTTCTTCATCTTTAGAGTTGGTGAGCTTGTTCTCAACCCATTCAGGTGCCCAGTTCTCCATGAGATTCAAGAACCTCACGGCCGTGGAAGAAGAGCATTTGCTGCAATAGCTTTGAAGCTCCAATAGTTTCTTGATGACGAGAGTATGACTTCACTTTACTGAGTTTTGTTATGATTGTATCTCTTCCCTTCTCTTGGCAGACCTGTAAGGCATCTCGTGGAGTTTCATCTAACCTTTCCTTTACTACCATCAAAACTAGCAAAGGAGAAAAAAAAAGCATGAAGTATGACTGTATGAGTTTGAAGATCCAAATGAATGTTAACCGTTGGATGGAGAAGAAGGTTATATCTTCTGTACTTTGCAACTTAAATTGGCAAAAAATCATTGGGGACATTACTATTTTTGTCTCTTTCCTTTATTTATTTGGTTTTTAGGTTTTTTTTTTGTCATCAGATTATTTTCCAATGGATAGCTGTGAGACTCGATTTGTTAGAGCATTGGTTGTCCATACGAGCAGCTAGTACAACGCCTAATATCAGTAACACAACAACCATAAAACCTACAACTAGTTCAAAGCCATTCGCAAACCTAGACCTTTTTTTAGCCAAGTCACACACAATTCTCTCAATCCTAACCAATTTCTGCTCCGTCTCATAATGCAGATCCTTTACCTCGCGCAGATGTGTGTCGTACTCACTCTGAAAGGAAAGAGAATCTACCTTATCAGAGAGCTGTGCATACTGTGCCCTCAAGTCTTTGATCTCCTCCGTAGCGGCGACATCCCACCATTTCCAAACATGGCAGTCTCCGTCGTCGACGTTCTCACAGGTGTAGTACCTTCTCCCAGGGTGATTTCTTGTGTAAGATATGGCTACAAGCGGCTGCGGAGGGTAGTGAAGACGCGCGGCTTCAAGCTCAGCTTGGTCCAGCAGAATATCATGTTCTGTCTGGCTGTAGCCACTGTCTGCTGAGTCTCCTAGACCATAGTCCTCCGATTCAGAAGGCTGCGTGTAGCTATAATCCAGTCCCATTCTGTTTGTAACCTGAGGAAAATTATGACGTCAAACGTAAGTAAATTATCACATGTATAGGACCAATACATAACCAGCTAATTAAATTATCAAACTGATATGAGAAAGTAAATTATCAAAATGATACGAGAACATTTCGAACTTCACAGAACATCATAGAAATTATCATTAGATCAGACATAAAATCACATAACAGCACATAACATAGAACATAACTTAATAACTAGAAACATTCGTCCAAGACACAAGCATATTAATAGATATTACACAAGACACAAACTTAGAATTTAAAAACTAGAAGCATTCGGCCAAAAGCTTGTTCTTGACAGCTTCTTCACTCTCACTTAGTGGATCCTTCTTAGCAAGGAGAGTGTCTAATATCGCCAGCTTCGACAGTTTCTCCTTCACTCGCCAAATCTTCCATCTTGAGCTCTCACATGCTCTTATAGTCCTCAAGAGCCTTTCCTTGACTACTATTCCTTCTTGCTTTTGCAGCCTTGATACCTTCAAGCCACATCTCCTGCTCACCAACATGAGTGCTTGAAGATTGGGAACTGACCTCACTAGTCTTTCTCTTTGAACTGCCCGTCTTAGGAGTGTTCAGGCTTATCCACTTCTGTTCATACCTCGGGACACATCACGCATGTTCAAGTGTAAACTTGGTGCTGTGATCAGAGTAGAAGATCTCATGAGCCACCTTCAGTACGTCATTGTCACTCTGACTGCTGCTTATTTGTCTCTCTGCTGCTGCGTATGCGGCACAGAACTTGTTCGTCTGATCATTGATTTTGTGCCACTTCTGCTTACAGTGGACATGCTCTATGTTCTCATGAAGAGTATCTGCAAAGTATTCATCTATGCGTTTCCAGAAGGTCCCTGACTTCTGATCATTTCCGACAACAGCATCCTTTGATGTGTTTAGCCAAGCACTAATTAGAACCTCTTCATCACCCGGGGTCCATTTCCTTCTCACCATACGCTCCACTGGTGTGTCCTCAGGTTGGGATGGAGCCTCAGATTGTTGGGAACTGAAAGGAGGGATTTTTGAGGCTCCAATGTTGACACTGGAAAGAAGACTTTCATAAGGAAAGTTTTCCTGAACATTATTATTTTGTACGTTGTTAAGAAGCCCTACATAACCAGAATTCTGGCTATATGGATTCCTTGGATCCATAGGAAGAAGGACAGAAAAGATATTAGAGAATGGAAACGTTTTCTTGTTCTCAAAGAGAAGAGAAAGACGATTTGGAGATAATAAAAGCTGAAGGGTTTTCTATGGGATTAAATAGGAGAAACTTTAACAAGTAATAACTCCATAACCACCTAACCATTATCTACCTATGTCTAATCAGAAGTTATTACTAAACTACAACTACAAAGCTATCAGCTCTAGTTTAAAATTTCATTAAATTTAAAGGAGATTTGGTATCAAAGGGAACTACAATACAAACAGAGTACACAATTTTATTAAGTTACTTCAAAACAGAACTACAAACATGGCAATCTCGTTCAAAACATTTACAGTCTTATCACAAATTTTTTAATTTACTTCAATAATGTTTTTAGAAGCTATCAGGTTTCCTTCAAAACGTTTACAGTGTGATCAGAAGCTAGAAGACTAGGCAATAAGTTTTAGTTACTTCAATACAGAACTAAAAGCTATCAACTTTCGTTCAAAAAAATCAAAACCAAGAAGCATTCGAGGCTACGAGGCAATACTTTATACTGACTACAATACAAATCTAAAACCTATCAAGTTTCCTAACAAAAAATTACAGAAACCATATCAACTACAAAGCTATCCACGAAACCATATCAACGAACACAATCAACGATCATCGTCATCAATAACCTATCAAGTAAACTAAAATCAACTTCAAAAACATCATCACAATGCAGAATCTAACTTAAATTAATCTACCAAACATATCATCACAACAAAGAATCTACGAAACCAACATGCGGAGGAACTAGATCGAGAAACTGAATTTAATCTACCAAACATATCATCACAACAAAGAATCTACGAAACCAACGTGCAGAGGAACTAGATCGACAACGACATCCTACGGATTTCAAAACGGAAGAGGAACACATACCTTTTAGATTGAAATCGGCGGAGAATGAGGTTCGAGACAGACTCGGGAGAGACTCGTGAGGGATTCGGGAGAGATTCGGGATGAAATCGTCGGTGAACCTATCGCCAAATACTTTGCCGTCGAGGGAGAATCGGGAGACGGTGAGTTCGATTTGGGAAGCGAAAGTCAAGTTTGCCCTACACGACTTCGACGCTTCATCACAAGCCGACAGGTGGCAATGAAGGACGAGCAAAAAAGGACCTTAATTAAGACCCATCCCGAAACATTATCAGCCTTTTTGATTTATTTTTGGGCTCAAAAAGGCTAAAGACGCTGTATTTGGACCCCGATAATGTTGGTCTTAGACCTGAAGTTATATTTTGGTCGTTTCTGTCTCAGTTTTCTTCCATATATTATATGCCATATAGTTTGCCGAGTATGACTTTTATATACGTGTGTCAAAAGAAATATATTTTTTTGTGAAATATTTATCCTTAAACAGAATATTCGTTGAAAATGTTGAAGTGATATTTCTAATTTTTTAATTAACGGTAATAAAATCAATTATCATATTATATATACAACATAAAAAAAATATAACTGTAGTGCAGTATGTTTTGGTGATTTCAAATCCAACTACCTTCGAAAGAATATAAATAAGTTGTGTAAATATATTATAATCATGTTTACACTATCCACTTTTACCCCATTTTTAATGAATGGTAAAAGACACTGATAACCCTAGATTGACTAATCTATCCTCAGATCTCTTCTCCACGTAGTCTAACGGAATCAAAGCTTCGTCTCCTCACGATTCACCTCTGCCTCAGAGCTCCAACCGTCGCAATCTCACTCGCTGTCAGGTATCGCCGCCGTGACCCCAGCTCGAGTCATGGTAACCTGTCTAGAAGCTCCGGAGTCGTTGCCTCTGCTGAAATCCTTGCCGTGAGTCCGCCATGGAAACCCTGGAACCATAGTCAAACTCGGATGTATCTCTCCGTTGCTCGATCCGCCTTACACTCAGCTCCGTCTTATTCGTTGTGCTCAGCTTAGTCATGTTCTGGGTCGAGCTCGTGCTCCACCGTCGTTGGGAGTCGCAGTCTTCTCGTAACGGAGAAAGCACAAAGCAACAATGGTGGATTTGAGATATTTTGCACATCTGGTCCTCCGTCTTTTGGATATTTACGATCTGACTCCATAACTATTAGATTTGCAGAAAGGTCCACCCGAATCAAACCCTGAACTTTTCATTGCGAAGACTAGACCCAACATATTTTCAGAATGGTCCCAACATATGTCTAAATCTTTGCCTTTTTCTGATCTTGTGTAAATAGGAGATGCTTCCTCCAACAGACTCAAGGCTAAGACCAGATCAAAGGCATCTGGAGAATGGTGAATATGAGAAGTCCAACTTAGAGAAACAATGGTTTATAAACCATTATAAATATATATTTTTTATTTCTTAACAATGATTTATAAATAATTATAAATGATTTACAAAGATTTCTAAAAAATTATAAACACTTGTAAATATCTTTATAAATATTTACTTATAATTTTTTGTAAATATTTGTGAATTCTTCTAAATGATTTATTAACTCTTATAAATTGTGTTATGAAGATTATTAAATTTTTATAATAGTTCTATAAACATTTATAAATAGATATATAAATGATTTATAAATTCTTATATAAATGACTTCGTAAATGAATTACCTTTTGAAATTCTACAAATCCTTATAAATGATTTTATAAACCCTTATAAATGATTTTATAAACCCTTGTAAATAATAATTTTATAAACTCTTATAAATGATTTTATAAACCCTTACAAATAACTTTAAATATTCTTATAAATGATTTATGGACCCTTATAAAAAATTTCTGTATATTCTTATAAATTATTTATAAACCCTTAAAACTAGTTTATATTTTAGACAAAAGTATTCTACAAATCCTTATAAATGATTTATAAGCTTTTTAAAAATGTTTTTAAGACCTTATAAACGAATTACCTTTAGATATTTTTATAAATCCTTATAAACGATTTTATAAAACCTTATAAATATCTTTATATATTATTATAACTGAATTATACACCCCTATCAATAGTTTATAAATATATTCTTATAAATTATTTATAAACCCTTATAAATAATTTATAATTATTTATAAATAATTTATAAATCTTCATAAGTAATTCATAATCATTTATAAATTCAATAACTCATGTCTACAACCTCTTGAATGTTGCATCTGGGGTTTTGAATGTGGATCAACCATCCATGTGTTTGATACTCCAATGATATATAAATCTCTATAAATGTTATATAAATTCTTAGAAATTATATAATAACCCCTTATAAATGGTAAATAAACATTTATAAATATTTTATTAACTCTTATAAATGATTTAGAAGCCATTACAAGTGATTTATATCCTCTTATAAATGATCTTCAACTCTTGAACTTTTCATGTGGGGGTTTGAAGATGGATCAACCATCCATGTGTGTTGATACTCCAATGATATATAAATTCCTAGAAATGATATAAAAACCCTTTATAAATGGTAAATAAACATTTATAAACAATTTATAAGTCTTTTATAAAATGTCTTAAGACTTCGTATGAATTACCTTTTGAAATTCTACAAATCCTTATAAATGATTTTATAAACCCTTATAAATAATGATTTTATAAAATCTTATAAATGATTTTATAAACCCTTATAAATAACTTTAAATATTCTTATAAATGATTTATAGACCCTTATAAAAAATTTCTAAATATTCTTATAAATGATTTATAAACCCTTAAAAACTAGTTTATATTTTAGACAAAAGTTTTCTACAAATCTTTACAAATGATTTATAAGCTTTTTAAATAAATTATAATTATTTATAAATGATTTATAAATCTTCATAAGTAATTCATAAACATTTATAAACTCAATAACTCTTATTACTGATTTTTGAATTACTTTTGCAGCTTAATATTACCAAAGAGATATCCGTTTTTGTAATTATAGGTACAACTAAATATTTATAAATGATTTTATAAAACCTTATAAATATTTGGTATATTCTTATAAGTGATTTTATAAAGGTTTATAAATTATTTATAGGAATATATAAACTATTGATAAAGGTTTATAAATGATTTCTAAATCTTTAAAAATAATATATAAACATTTATAAATTATTTATAATCCTTATAAAGCCTTATAGACTGGTTTTATAAACTCTTATAAATGAATTATACTTTAATAATTTATTTATAAAGCCTTATAGAAGGATTTTATAAACTCTTATAAAGTCTTCTTAATTGTTTTATAAACCATTATAAATAATCTTTTATTTCTTATAAATAATTTACAAACATTTATAAACATTTATAAGAAAATTATAGACACTTTTTTGTCAACATTTTCATTAGCCTCATGGGCTTAAAAGGAGATTGTTGCTACGTGAACATACACAAAATAATAAAACAAATAAACATGTGTAACTTCTAAACGAGATTGTTGCTACGTGGCAAAGTCTTGGTGCACTCACAGGTTGCGTCTGATTTCACCTCTTTGACCAAATAGATTTATAAACCTTGTAAATTAATTTATAAACACTTATAAATAAATGTATAAACTCTTATAAATATTTTATAAGTTCTTGTAAATAGTTTTATAAACTCTTATAAACCCTTTTAAATAGTTTTATAAACCTCTATAAATAGTTATATAAATCTTCACATGTCGCTTTTCTCAGAGAGCGTGTGAGAATGGTGGATCAAGTAGCTGAGTGCCCCTTGATAATCTACAGAATATGGAGAACCTTTTTTTTAAATGGTGGTCACAGCCTCAAATCTCCCGAAGTGACGCTGATCGTTATGATTGGAGGCACAATCTCCATTCCTCCAGCTTTCCTTAGTTTAAGATCCACCTTAAACCTTCAAAACGCAGTACCACATCCATCACAAGCTACAACGACAACCAGCGAGCTATTCAATCAGCGGCGAGGATCTCAAATCAAGAGGCTTTCCTCTCTGTCATACAACGGCGGCTAAGTTTGATGAAGATGACGGCAAGGCTCGATTGATGAAGACGACGACAGCAAGGCTCAATGAAGATGACGACGGAAAGGATCGATGGAAACGATGACGAAACTTGATGAAACGTTGACGGTGAAACTTGATAGAGACGGTGGTGTGAGAGAAACGGCGGATCTCCGGTGAATCCAAGAGAGAAGATCGATGATTGAGAGAAAGAGAGAGGAAGAAGATCATGATTGAGGAGAAGATAAAGTAAGGTTATTTTTATCTTTTGTTCATTAATGAAAAGTGTATTTGTAAAAATGTCCTCCTTCTAAGTGTATATATGAAATGTGGTACCAAAGAAAGTGTATTTTTAAAATTTCCTCAAATTTTAGTAATAAAAATTGTGTATAATTATAAAAAATAGAATTATATAATATTTCGAAATTTTAAATTTTATATTTAAATATATTTATTTTAATGATGATGCATGAGTTATTACTATATTCTATAAAGATTACAAAATATAAATCAACATTAAATGTAATTTATGAATTATTATTATATTCTATAAAATTTACCAAAAATAGAAATCAACATTAAATGTAATTGTTCTATATCATATTTAGACATAAAAAATATCATCAATTTTAGTAGTCATGTCATACATTTTTGTGAAAGTGATTATAAAAAAGACATGTAGAAAATCACTTTTCAAATAATGTACAGGGACTTAACTGAACAAAAACAATTAAAGCTATCAAAATTTTATAAACCAATTATACAAACAAAGAAAACTAGTTTATATTTAAAATTTATTATATTTTGATATTTATTTATTTAGTTATTTATTTCATCTACTAACATTACTTTTTAATTTATATATTAAAAGTACATTAAACCAAGTTATTGAATTAGGTTTGACCCGGTTGAACTATATTGAACCATAACCCAAATATTTGTCTAATTTTGCTTTCGGTACGGTTTTAAAAACGTTGCTCGAAAATAATTTGTTTCAAAATATTAATGTATGATGTTTTGAATTTATATATAGCTATTAAAAACTATTTTTACCTAAAATGTATCATTAAAATATAAATTAAACATTATTTAATTAAAGACAAAAGAAACTATAAAAATCATTTGATATACTATTTTAATAAGTTAAAATTTTCCAAAAGTACAAAAATATTTTACATATTAAAATATCAAAAGATATTATATTTTGAAATTGAAGGAATAATAAAAATGACAGAAAATTTGGCATGAGCATTCGGATCTTCAAGTCAAGTTTGGGTCGGTTTCTTTCGGGTCTGGATGATTCGGTTCCTAGACATTTGGACTTTACTAAGTGTTTGAATTTCTTTTTGGTTCAGATACGGATTCAGGTTGGTTCATCTTAGTTCCGGGTCATTTCGGGTCTATAATTAAAATACTTGTAATTTTTGGGTCGGTTCCGGTAAGAATCTGAAAGGACCTGAAATTCTATTAAAATTCTATTCAAACCCAAACTCACGTAATCCTTCACATCTATCCAGTCCCCAGCTCGAAACAAGCAGAAGAATCAGACCCACAAACGTAATTCTACAGCTTGAGTACCAACCATTTGGCGGTTCAGAAAAGTACTCAACAGAGAAAGAAACGAAAATCCTCGGTATCAATCTTCCTTTAGCTAAAGGAATGATGATAATTTTGATAGGAGAACAGGTTGGTGAGTTGTGGGAGAAAAATGGAGGAGGAAGCAAGAAGTTCCAATATTTTCTGTTCCGTACTATATCAACTGTGAAGTCCTCTAAAGCAGCTTTTTAAAAATGGGACCTATTCAGTGATTGAATCAAATTCAACCGTCAACCAATCACACAATCGGATTGGGTTTAATAACTGGTTCGGCCATTATTTGATTATATAATTGGATTGAATTTCAAAAGTTACTAGGTACTTTTTGCACTATGTGCATTAATAAATTTTGTAAAATTTAAATTATATTTTAAAATAAAATTTATTACTATTATAGATTTTATTATTTTCTTACCAATATTTTAATAGAAATTTGATTTAGTTAAACATAAAATTAACATAAAATAATTTTGTTTATTTTAAATTATATTTCAGAATATATATATATACATATATATGTATATATAAAATTATAATCTTAGATAGATTTTTAATCTATTTTTGGTTAAATATATATTAAATCAACTTGTATAAAACTAATAAAAGCTTGATATAAAAACTTGCATAATTATCAAAATTAAAACTAAACAGTATTAAAAAAATTAGATATATATAAAAGAAACTAATGATATTAAAATTTATAGTTCTTATAAAATTGTAGAAAAATTTGAAAATTTTAGTAATAAAAATTGTATAATTTTTAAAAATAGAATCAAATAATGTTTCAAAATTTGTAATTTCATATTTAAATATATTTATTTTAATGATGATGCATGAGTTATTACCATATTCTATAAAGTTTACAAAAAATATAAATCAACATTAAATGTAATTGTCTATATCATATTTAGACAGAAGACATGTCATCAATTTTAGTAGTCATATCATATTTTTTGTGAAATTGATTGTAGAGAGAACATATGGTAAATCGCTTCTCAAATATGTATAGAGGACTAAACTGAACAAAAAAGCCACTAACTATCAAAAATTTATAAACCAATTATACAAAGAAAGAAAACAAATTTATATTTATAATTTTTTATATTTTATATTTATTTATGTATTACATCTACTAACATTACTTTTTAATTTATATATTAAAAGTATTTTAAACCAAGTTATTGAATTATGTTTGACCCGGCTGAACTATATTGAACCATAACCCAAATATTTATCTAATTCAGCTTCCGGTCCGCTTTTAAAAACATTGCTCGAATATACTTTTTTCAAAATGTTAATGTATGATGTTTTGAATTTATATAGAACTATTAAAAATTAATATTTACCTAAAATATATCATTAAAATATAAATTAAACATTATTTAATTAATGACAAAAGAAGAAATCATTTGATATACCATTTTTAATATAATTAAAATTTTCCAAAAATATAAAAATATTTTATATATTAAAATATCAAAAGCTATTATATTTTGAAATTGAAGGTATAATAAAAATGACCGAAAATTAGGTATGGCATTCAGGTCTTCAAGTCAGGTTTGGGTCAGTTTCTTTCGGGTCTCGATCATTCGGATCCTTGACATTTGGACTCTACTATGTGTTTGAATTTTTTTTCTTCAAATTCAGATTCGGGTTGGTTAATCTTAGTTCCGATCCGTGTCGGTTCTGGTCTATAATTAAAATACCTGTAATTTTAGAGTCGGTTTAGATAAGGATCTGAAAAGACCTGAATTCTATTAAAATTTTGTCGAAATCTATCATATTTATCTTAATTTTGTAGAATAATAAAAAATAATAATAAAATTGAAATTTAAAATTTCCAAACTCTAAATTTGACATCTAAAGTTTCATATTATTTCAAAATGTTACAATATAATAATAAAGATTCCTAATAAAAAGAATTTCAACTAAATTATAAAAAAACAAATAAAACTAGAGTTTTGGATATTCATGTTATTAGATTAGATTTGAATTGGTTCTTATCAGTTGAGATCTATTCAGATTAGTTCTTTTCAGGTTCGGACCGATATAGTCGGTTCTGTTCGGTCCCAGTTCTTTCGGATTTAAGAATTTTGGATCCAACTAGACACTTATAAATTTTGGTTCGGTTTCAGATTGGTTATTTCGGTTCAGTTCCAATTCGGTTTTTCAAATTTGGGTTAATGCCCGAGCCTATAGAAAACTTCCTTCTCCTATATACGGAAAAAGTCAACGTTGAAGTCGTCGAACGGGATCCAAAGTCATGTTCTGTGGAAAATTCAAACAACTAGGATAAGACCTGCGCCTTGTGCATGGTAAATTTATACGAAAATTATTTAATAAATATCATATGCAAAAACAAAATTTGTATTCTTGATCGAATTAATATTTTTGGCGCTTAAAATTTTTTTTTTGTTAATTGCATAATTTGTTTACCGATGAGCTGATCCCATATTTAAAAATACTTTAGATCAAAAAGTCACTTATCGATAAGAACCTAACGTTTAGGCCGAAGAATCTCAGGTCTACTATTTGGTTACAATGAAATTATGTCAGCTCGGTTTTATATCATGATTTAGCAATTTAAAAGTTAATTATGGTTATGAGAAGTTTACGTTCACGTGCCAATCCTATCTATCTTCAATATTTTTCTCTTTTTTTTGTGTCCCTTTTTTCATTTTTAGTTATTGCTTGATATAAATATTGATTTTTTATTTTATTCTCATTTCATTCTTTTGTTTTGGCTTGAGATTTAGAAAATGTTTAAGATTTAAAATTATTAAAGAGATACATACTTATGTTTTTCTGCATATTATAAAATAATAAATTAATAATTATATATTAAACAGCTAAAAAATCAGTTATTATTATGTAATAAGTTGGCGTACACATATAAATCAAACGACGGCTCTTGTTTATTCGTAATTATTTTAGGGTAAATAAATCAAAATAATCAATCTTATCGTATATGATATATAATTAAATTTAAATGATATTAACATAGATACATAGTATACTTTTAATATGAATATTTATTAAATGAGGTTTCTACTCATATGATTTTATGATTATTTGCATATCTGTGTAAAAAGATTTTACACCAACAATTTTTTTTAATGTGGAATGTATAGTGGTTTCAATAATTCATAATCATTTAAAAAACAATGAAGATTTCAAAATTAAAATATTAACCAATGTTTTTAAAACCGGACCGGACACCGACTCGGTGTAGCTATTGGTTGACTGGTTGGACCGGTTCAACCGGTCAAACCGGGTTTTCTATTTATGAAAAATTATATATATATAATTATATATTTATGTTACATGAACTTTACTTCTATATAAAATATATATTTTCTTTCTTTTCTATAATTAACTAAATATAAATAATAAATATAAATCTAATTATATATAGTAAAAAATTGAATAGTGAATACTATGTAAACTGAAAATGATAAAATCATATGATTTACAATTAAAATTATCATATTTATTTATTTTTACAAATAACATCTCAAATTTTATGAATATAGTAAAATAAAGCTAGTATATGAAAGTCAAAAAATAGAATTTTCACATTGTTTCTTAAAAAAATAAAAAATTAATTAAATAGTGATAGTTGAATACTAATTATAAAATATAAATTTTAGCTACTAATAATTAAAAATATTTAATTATATATTAATTTTTAAGAACCGGGTTTGAAAATTGACCCGGGTCACCGGTTTGACCGGTTTTTAGCCGGTTTTACCGGTTTTTCATAAATCCGGGTTTTAAACCGAACCGGACTCGGCTTTTTCATCGAGTCACAGTCGGACCGGTTCGACCGGCCGGTCCGGTTTTCAAAACACTGATATTAACTTTTCAAATTAGTGTGGCTTTTTAGGTTAAGGTCGATAACTTTCACCATTAACTACTAAGATTTGCATTTATTATAATTTCACCTTGGTTATAAAGGTTTTCCTTAATCCCCTATTTTTGAAGTGTCTATCAAGTTTAGTATACTTGACATTTAATCTTCATTGTATTAACGTAACAATTCGTGGGTTATATCTTTTAATAACCCAATCTCACATTAATATCAAAGTTACTCCATTAAATGCTTTATTTTCTCGCGCTTGGTATCAAAACCATAAGCTGGCGTAATATGCATCCAATTTTTAATCAAACCTAGCGAAATCCTCACATAGTCTTTGGACCAACTATTTTTTCAATTGAATATAGAACTGCCACGTCATGCTAATTGCTATGCTAATTAACTGACACCTAGGATAGACACTTTTTTATTTTTAAAAAACTTAAGGTTACATTTTTTCAAATGTTCATCTATTAATATATAGGGGATGGATGTTAAACCATTGATCATTAATTTTTAATATAATAATTTTAATAGTTTTAGTAATTTATTGTCATTTTTTAAAATTCAAAATATAACATGTAAGAAAAAATCTAAATTTTAGTTTTATAGCTAATTTCATTGTTTAATTTATTTTAATAATATAAAATTAAACAAAAATGATGGATGAGATATAAATTTTATTAAATCTTTATTATTAGAATCATTAATTGTCATTTATATATTAGTCATATTTGGTAATTCCGTATCTTTTATTTAAGGAAAAAAAAAGTAATTGTACACTTTAATTAATTTTATGATTAGTTTAATGAAAATCATAATATATACTTAATTGGACCAACATATTTTCTAAAGATTCTGAATTTCATCCTGGTGATGACACATGACTACACTTAAATGTTGTAATGTTTCTCAATTAATATATAATGGATGTGTTTGTAGTACCACCCTACATGATAATCGATTGCTACTGATTAATTGCGCCATTTACGCCATTTATTGTTTTCGAATTTATAGCCATGTCAATGAGAAAATTCGATTGATAGGGTCGGGCAAAATTTCCAAATTCAAGGTCCAAACTGTACCCGAATTGGAAAAATACCAGAATGAATCTTTTAGATAATATAAAATGTACTCAAACCTAAATTCCTATTAATCGAATTATATTTTTATTCTTTTTTTAATACAATGATTGAAATCCCTAATCTCCTAGATCCAAAATCACAACATATAATATTAAACTAATAACCTCTAATTTCTTAATCAAATTCGAAGTAACATGAAAAATCCAAAACATTGTGTTTTTGATTTAACCAAAATGTACTTAGAGTTTATCTTGAACGAGGACTCCATTTATGTGCAATCCGTACAGGAAAAGCATTTGATTCAACAAAAACATTGCCAATACTTTAATAATGCCTGCTTCATGTAACCCAATAACTTTAGTTCTTCGCCGTAACTGTTTGCTACGTCGCTCAACAGAAGAATCATGGTTTCATGCAACCTTGTTTCGATCCACATGCACCATTAATGGGAAGATTTGCAAACTAATAATTGATTCCAGAAGCTGCGCCAACGTTCTATCTGTTTTAGCAGTAAAAAAATTCTAATCCATAGCTCATCCTTTTCCATACAAACTCGCATGGCTTAACAAAGTAGTCGAATCACTGTCTTTCGACAGGTTTTGGTTTCTTTCTCCGTTGGTTCTTACATGGATACAATTTGTTTTGAGGTGGTTCTTATCGACGCTTGCTGTAACCAAACTGAAATCGTATTTAGCACGAGTCACTTTTCCAGATCGTATTTAGCACGATATAAATTTTTAAAATCGAAATAATCTCTTTTAATTTCCTCGTAACCGTATTTGTACTTCTGTCTTTCTCATGATCCATCTCACAGTTAGAATTGTCAACGGAAAATCCGTCTGTCCCTAGACATAATAATCTCATTTTGTGTTCTTCATTTCATTTCCCCTAACATTAAAATTTCTACCCCTAGATATCCTCTATTAATATTAACAAAGTCTTGGAGCGCAAGATCATTTTAAACATGCTTATTCCATGCTAAAGATATAGATAATACAATAATTAATTAACCTGCCTTCTCAGTCGAATATTTCTAAATTTCTATTCTCAGTTATTAATTAAAAATAAGAAAATTTATAAGTATGTCTGTATGTGTATATGGCCTGCTATGTTTTTTCTTTTGATTAATCTGAAGATATTCCGTTTAGACTAATATTCAAGTAGAGGTGTAGTTCACGGATGGATCATTTTCAGATATCTAAATGGGATATAAGCAATGACCTATATATGTATAGATATGCAGAAACAATATGATTTAATTTCATAGAGATGATGAGCGAACTTAAAACATGTTGGTATCCCAAACTCATCCTCTTACCACTGGATCACCCGCATAAAATTTATGAAATTGTTTATTTTTTATGACCCGCTATGATTCCACAGATTTATCTATCTTACTAACTGAATGTTAATGCTTACATAACGGATTTTTTTATATATACATATATATCCTAATGAGAAGATAGTGTCGCCATGATTGCTACAAAACCGCTGAAACCCTAATTATTATTAATGAAGTAATCAAGCCAAACCTCACCATATTCGTGCTTAATCTGTCGATGAAAACAACTTTATTATTTTTCAAAACAATAGTTTTATGTACGCTGCAGTAAAATGAATATATATATTTAGTTATAACGACAAACACAGAGACGACTTCTCTTTTTGTAGATAATATAAGACAAGTGCATGATTAAAAAAGGATTTACTTGCAAAGCAGAATGTTATGAAAGAGATAGGAATGCAGAACTGTGGCGACATTATGACCTTGGTGAAACTTCAAAGAAGAGAGTGGGATTCAGCAAGCTAACTTTTAGTATAAATAGATCCCCGCTCCTATGGATTTGTATCATCAAAGTTTTAATTAGCTTACCAAAAAGAAAAAGGAAAAAGATAAGTAATGGCAAAGACCCTCAACTCCGTCAGCTACACCATTCTCTTGATTGTTCTCGTGATGGCTTCAACCGGTATTAATTTAATGAAGTTGATCTCTATTATATTTTGCAGTTGTCTTTTCATAAACTTGTGCCGGTGATCTTGACGATTATTTCAACATCTAGGTATCATCAAGAGCGAGGCCCAGGGTATAGAATGCTTCAATAAGGGTGCTACTCGATGCCCTCTAGCCGCTAACCGTGTGTTCTTCCAGGAATGCGGGCCTGTGCCGTTTACAACTGGTGATTGTCCATGCTGTCAATGTTGCTTGCAGACATACGGCAGTCCTGACGTCTGTTGGGCGGTTGTTGAGGGAAGCGACAATCACTGCCATTGCTACAAACACGTATAAGGTTTGAAGTACCCCCGTAATAATAATCCCAAGTGTAACTGTTGTTTTCTTTCAGTGTGAGGACATGGCATCTGTGTATGTATATGTTCAAGTTTCTTTTGCTTCCAAATAAAACATAAAGCACAAAGCTTATCACTGCGTGCTACCCAAGTGTAAGCTCTTGTTGTGTTGTGTGCACTCTTGTGATATATAATAAATATATTCGTTTTGTGTTTGTGTTTCTCATTCCATTTCCGCTAACATTCAAATTTCTGTCTCTACATATATTCTATTAGTATTGACCAAATCTTGGATCATCAGATCATTTTAAACATGTATTTTCTATGTTCAATAAGAATATAGATCTTTAACATGTCATATAAGTCGTATATTTCTATATTTCAATTTCAGTTATTCTGTGATGCCCAGTTTTACTGATCATAAACAACTTTTTAACTGAAAAGTAATAAAAAATTTATGTGTGTTTGTATGTATATGTACATTGAAAGTGCGAGAAGAACTAACTACAAGAGGAATCATAACACAGAATAAACAAAGAAATTCTTTAAAAAGAAAATATCACTAATTGATCTTTAAGTTTACATACAAGTTTTACCTATAATAATCTTTCAGTAAGCTCAAGACACACATTGAAACATTGATCTAGTACTGTAGAAACTCTATAAATTAATACTCGATAAATTAACACACTATAAATTAATAGATTTATTCGGTTTCATGTTGGGATGATTCAAATATGACACAAATCGATAAGATAATAAGATAATAAGATAATAACATTTTAGAAAATCCTATGTAAATATATGGTCCCATTAAAATTATTAATTAATAATTTATATGTATACACTTTTTATATAAGTACAAAATAACCATTATATTGCTTGTTTTATATTCACAATAGAATTATTTTATATTTTCTTAACCCTTAATATATTTTGATGATATTTAGTAAAATTATATCTAAAACCATATTTAAATTCTATGAAACATATTTTACATACACCAAATAATATAATAAAACTAATATAAATGTCGAATTTCAAAAAAATAATTAATGTATATACAATAAAATCAAATATTTTTCTTATTTTAGATAAAATATATCTTAAAATAGAAAATCTAAAAAGGATTTTTTTTGTAAATTAATAACTCTATAAATTAATAAAATACCACAATCCCAACTTTATTAATTTATTGATTTTTTACTGTATCTCTCATATTCCAATGGTGTATACACAACCCAAAAAACTCTCTGAAACCCTTTATCCCTTTTTTTTTTTGTAACACAATTTTCATTAATACTCAAACATTTGGACTACAGATAAGTGGAGAGTTTAACCAAACTCTACAAACAAAAGAACATAAAGCATAAGAGATAGATGTAGAGAGACCTCTAGGATAGAAAGACAGCAGATTCAGAGTAAATCTCGAATGCGTCAAAATAAAGTTCATGGCAATGCCAGAAATTTGAGAGATAGTCACTTTGAAGTGTGACGTTAATATCCAATCCGCACCTCGGAATATCGTCAAGACGAACTCCGTCGCATCTTCAGGCCCCAAACAGACCGCTCCACAAGATAGCAAATCGGTTATGGAAATGGACAAACTCTTCCCCAAAAGATCGGGAAGAAAAGCACTCCTCAAAGAGGAGCCATATGGTGATACGGTTCGCTCCTCGGCAAAGAGGAGTGATGATGGTGATGCTCGTAAATGGTCCGGTGAATCCATCGGTACCTGAGCATCCAATATACTCTTCGAACAAGAGAAATCTTGCAATATGTACAAAATCATTTCGGTAAAAATCCCAGTGAATCCACCAGAAATCTTTAGCAGGTTAATCAAAGAGACTAAACTGCCCCACTTTGGAATGGGCTGTGAAATATGTAGAATGAGATGTGGGCCTTTCGGATTTAATGGGTTTGCCAAGCCCAAGATGAAACAAGTGAGGCCCATCTCGAGAATCAGAGGTCGTCTTCGTCTACCAATAACGGATCTGCTCTGTGAAAACCAGCGACGGCAGATGGTGGAAAAAGCGCCGGATGAGTACGGCAGAGGTTCAGACCTCAACTCCGGTGTCTTGAGGGCAGTGTAAAATGGAAGGGTGCAGGTAAATTGGGGTGAAACCTCACCGAAAGTAAAGCTATCCCCGGGTTCACGAGTGAGACCGGTGATGGTAGAGATGTCGGAGGAGCTCGGCGAGTACAGGTTTCCCTGTCGAAAGGGATCCGGATCTATAGACCGAGTGATGTGTGGAGTCCCACGAGCATCGGTGGTTATGACGTTGAAGCAAGTCGCTGGAAAGTGAACTTGTGATGAGGTTGGAGGCGTTTTTGGGAGAGGGCCTTCGAGCCGGGGAATCACCCTAAGGGGGAGGAGTCGGTTGAGCCTCGTAGATCTGAGGCCAAAAGCAGAAAAACCGGTGAGGACGTGATGATGGGCAGAGGAGAACGAGCAAAACACAATCCAGGAGTCCCCGGTAAAGGTTTCAGTTCCGATGAGTTCCCAACGATGAGCTAACAGAGGCTCAGACCGTGGGGTCACACCCGAAACAGAGCATACCAGAAGCAAAAACAAAATAACAAATGAAGAGGAAGCTTTGGAGAGGGAGAAGAGTAGAGAACGTGAGCGGCGACGCCGGCGAGCCATAGCTCCACCGGCGTCGGGGAACTTTTTCAGATGCGGCTCCTCGGTAATGGTGCCTGGGAGAGTTTGAAAATTAGGGCTTCCGGGCTTTACATGACACACATTGAAACATTGATCTAGTACTGTAGAAACTCTATAAATTAATACTCGATAAATTGACACACTATAAATTAATAGATTTATTCGGTTTCATGTTGGGATGATTCAAATATGACACAAATCGATAAGATAATAAGATAATAAGATAATAACATTTTAGAAAATCCTATGTAAATATATGGTCCCATTAAAATTATTAATTAATAATTTATATGTATACACTTTTTATATAAGTACAAAATAACCATTATATTGCTTGTTTTATATTCACAATAGAATTATTTTATATTTTCTTAACCCTTAATATATTTTGATGATATTTAGTAAAATTATATCTAAAACCATATTTAAATTCTATGAAACATATTTTACATACACCAAATAATATAATAAAACTAATATAAATGTCGAATTTCAAAAAAATAATTAATGTATATACAATAAAATCAAATATTTTTCTTATTTTAGATAAAATATATCTTAAAATAGAAAATCTAAAAAGGATTTTTTTTGTAAATTAATAACTCTATAAATTAATAAAATACCACAATCCCAACTTTATTAATTTATTGATTTTTTACTGTATCTCTCATATTCCAATGGTGTATACACAACCCAAAAAACTCTCTGAAACCCTTTATCCCTTTAGTGTTTACTTTCTTACAGGAAACCCAAAACCCTTTTTGCTAAAAGTCTCTTTTTATTGTCTGTTAACATACAATGTTTTGCATACCAATTTATATCGTGGCTAACCTTCCACAAGTAAATATCTATAAATCTCCTTATGAATTTTCCCTTTTCCTTTTTGTACCGAGAAAAGGAAAATTTCTTATAAGAGAAAAGGGAACTTCTTCGAGTTTAAATAATTCTCTCTAAAATGCTCTTACAAAGTATTATCATTTTAACTAACTAATTTGAAATACAGAATTCAAAAGATGAAAAACATAAATTCACTATATTCTTACAAAATATTATATTTAACTAGATATAATTCAAATAAACTAATCCTAGTTTTCTAGAAATTAAAGACTCACGGAATTAAAAAATTGCATACTTCAACCACAATTCTGAAATACCAATGTGCTTCGAGAGAGAGCTTTCACCTCCGTTGTCATTTACTTGTTTTTCTTCTACACGATTTAAATCTCCATGTATTATTTTACTCAGTGTCTTTTACTGTAGTTTTTTTTTGGTAAACATGTTAAGATTGCATTACTAATTTTCAAGTCTGTGACAGATGTTACAAAGAGATACTAGTAGCAGAAAAATAAACACCAAAAATAACTACTAACACAACAACAAAATACAAGACTGAAAAACACGATTGAGAACCGATACCGAAAGGCAGAGCAGAGGGCACTCGAGAGAACTTGAGAGGGTCACCAAGAGCACGCAACGCGCAAGATCAGAAACTCCATAGCAAGGCACCAGTTATAACATCATGAGTCACGAGCCCGTAAAATTGGCTTGCCCAGGCACTCGCCTCCATAAAATGGCCTCACCACTTGCAGAAAGCACAGACACCAGCGAGAACTCGGAGCTCGCAGCAGGCGACAATGGGGCTGCACCAAAGCGGTGAAACATACGAACCAGAGCCTGTCGAAGCTCCAGCCACCAATCACCACAAAACAGCCACCTCTACTATCCTGAAGTTCAAAGGCGCCAGGATACTCCAATAACCCGGGAGAACCCGCACCGGAACCACCAACACCCCAACATCGAGCCCAAAACCGCTCTTATTTGGAGAGACAATGGATGATAAACCCGTCACAACCACCAGACCCTGCAGATAAAAGGAGCTAACACCACAGGGCAAGAACCGAAGAACCACACCCTTACTGTAGAGATGCTAGCGACACTCGTTGCCACCGGGAATGATGACGACGGAATAGAGCTTTACTGTAGACTTCCAAAAATTACAAAAGAATAGAGCTTTTGACGAGCATAATTTAGTCTTCTTATTATAGCTATTTTAGTACTCATAAAAGTTTTTCATACTTCTGTCCTTTTCAATTTTTCTTGGTTTGTGTTGGTGTTCCACATTCCATTTCCGCTATCATTCAAAATTATTGTCCCTAGATATCCTATATCAATATGTCCCCCTAACATGCATATTCTATGCTTAAAATTAGGTAATTAAAGTATCATCTAAGTCGAATATTTATGTTCTTGGTAATTCCGCGATTCCACAGTTCTACCAATCGGAACCAACTTTTTATTTTATTTTTTGACATAGGGCTTTTAGTTGGAACCAACTTTATATGGAAAAACTAATAAAATATATATGTATGTTTGTATGCTAATATGACCCGTTATATTTCCAAAGCTTTTAACTATCTTACTAACTGAATGTTAGTGCTTATATAATAGATTAACCTTATATATCCTTATGAAGACTAATCAAAGACATCAACAAATAAAGCAAAAAAAAAAAGCGGAAACAAGATAGTGTCGCCATAATTTCTGCAATACCGCTGAAACCCTAATTATTAATAATGAAGTAATCAAGCCAAACCTCACCATATTCGTGCTTACTCTCGATGACAACAACATTATTATATTTCGAAACAATAGTTTTATGTATACTACAGTAAACTGAATATATATAATTAGTTATAACGACAAACACAGAGACGACTTCCCTTTTTGAAGATAATATAAGACAAGTGCATGATTAAGAAAAGGATATACTTGCAAAATAGGATGTAGTGAAAGAGATGGGAATGCAAAACTGTGGCGACATTATGACCTTGGGAAAACCTCAAAGAAAAGAGGAGGGATTCAGCAAGATAACTTTTAGTGGCGACATTATGACCTTGGGAAAACCTCAAAGAAAAGAGGAGGGATTCAGCAAGATAACTTTTAGTATAAAAAGATCCCCACACCTATGGATTTGTATCATCAAAGTTTTAATTAGTTTACTGAAAAGAAAAAGGAAACGAGAGAGGAAAAAGAAAAGTAATGGCAAAGACCCTCAACTCCGTCCGCTTCACTGTTCTATCGATTGTTCTCGTGATGGCTTCAACTGGTATTTAATTTAATGAAATTGATATATATTGTATTTTGCAGTTGTCTTTTCATAAACTTTGTGTCGGTGACCTTGACGATTATTTCAACATCTAGGTATAATCAATTGCCAGTTCAGTCCGGCATGCTACAATAAGGGTGCTATTCAATGCCCTAACGCAGCTGACCGTGTGTTCTTCCAGGAGTGCGGAGCTGAGCCATTCGTTGGTGGTGATTGTGAATGCTGTAAATGTTGCATGCAGACATACGGCAGTCCTGACGTCTGTTGGGCAATTGTTGAGGGAAGCGACAATCACTGCCATTGCTACAAACACGTGTGAGGTTTGAAAAACCCCCGTAATAAAAATCCCAAGTGTAACTGTTGTTTTCATTCGGTGTGAGGACATGGCATGTGTGCGCATGTATGTTTTCAAGTTTCTTTTGCTTCCAAATAAAACATTAAGCACAAAGCTTATCGATCATTGATTGCTACCCAAATGTAAGCTTTTATTGTGTGCACTCTTGTGATATATAATACACTCGTTTTGTGTTTGTGTTCCTCATTCCATTTCCGCTAACATTCTGTCCCGTAGATATCTTCTATTAGTATTGACCACATCTTGGATCATAAGATCATTTTGAACATGCAATTACTTGTTCAATAAGAATATAGATATTTAACATGTCATATATTTCTATATTTTTATATTTTTGCGACTCTACAGTTTTACCAAAAGGAATGAAGCATAGCTATTATAGTAGTCACAACGTTATTCTTCCTTCTGTCTTCGCCAGTGCACGCCACACAATAGTTGATCTCTTCTTCCACATCGACAATTTATACGATGACTAGCCAAAAATCGCTAGGAAAATCCAAATTTCAGGTTCTTGTCTCCGGGACAGAGGGAGATATATATATATATATATATATATATATATATATATATTGGCTTGAAGCACTGAATGATTCTATTGAGTATAGAAGCTCTGTTTATATATATGTACAGAGAATATGCAAGAATGAAAAGAGATATACTGGAGTTATGACAGAGTAATCAACATGATATTAACGGCTAGTAATATATACTTTCTATATGGTAATACACTCCCTCAAGATGGACCACCAGAGGAGAGTCCAATATCGATGCATAGGCCTTCGAACCGTGGTCTTGAGAGAGGTTTAGTAAGAACATCAGCGAGTTGGTCATGAGTAGAAACGTGTGAGACCCGAACTACGCCATTCTGAACTTGATGTATTAAAAACTGATAATCGAGAGCAAGATGTTTCATACGTGAGTGAAACACTGGGTTGGCAGCTAAGTACGTGGCTCCCATGTTATCACAGTAAATGGCAGGCGTCTGTGATAGAGGAATGCGAAGTTCATGCAGTAGAGAAGTGGTCCAACAAAGTTCTGCTGCTGTTGATGCCACTGATCGATACTCAGCCTCAGTTGATGATCGTACCACACCTGTCTGTTTCGTCGATGACCACGCAACTGGATGACTTCCAAGGTAGACAATGTAGGCTCCAATTGATGTATATTCATCCCTGTTTCCAGCCCAATAAGCGTCGGTGAAAGCGTGTAATGTCGGGCTGTTTCTGCTGGAAAAAATGATCCCATGTGAGCGTGTTCCAGAAAGATATCTTAGGACCCTATTGGTGGCTGTCTAATGTTCTGTAGTTGGCTGATGCATATACTGCGATAATTTGTTGACTGCAAAGGAGATGTCAGGTCTGGTAAGCGATAGATATTGCAGACTTCCTACCACCATTTGATATCTCGTCGGATCATCCATGACTGAACCAGATGTAAGTGAAAGAGTAGTGTTCGGACACATTGGGGTGGAGACAGAGTTGGTGTTTGACATTTGCATTCGCTGTAATATATCAGTAATGTACCTGTTTTGAGACAAATGCAAACCATTAAAAGATCTCTGAACTTCAATCCCAAGGAAATAATATAAAGGACCCAAATCTTTAACAGAAAAAATTGAGAGAGAGAGTTTTGATAATACGATCGATGTGTTGAGGACTACTCCGTGCAACGATTATGTCATCTACGTAGACTAACATATATAGATAGACACCATTGTTGTTATAGACGAAAAGAGACGCATTAGCAAGGGAATTGATGAACCCAGACTGAAGCAGGAAGGTGTGTAGCTCGTTATACCATCTCTACACCTATGGATTTGTATCATCAAATTAACTCTATAAATTAATAAATTCTTGTAATCCTAACATTATTAATTTATAGATTTTTTTACTGTCGATATATATAATTCAAGTCAACTAATTTTAGTTTTCTAGAAATTAAAGACTTACGGAATTTTAAAAAATTGCATACTTCAACCACAATTTTGAAATACCAATGTGCTCCGAGAGAGAGCTTTCTCCTCCGTTGTCATTTACTTGTTTATTCTTCTACAAGATTTAAATCTCTCAGTATTTTTTTACTCAATGTCTTTTACTTTCGTTTGACTTCCAAAAATTACAAAAGGAAAAGAGCTTTTGACGAGCATAGCTATTTAGTAGTCTTTTTGTTATAGCTATTGTAGTACTCATAAAAGTTTTTCATACTTCTGTCTTTTTCAGTCTATCTCGGTTTGTGTTGGTGTTCCTCATTCCATTTCCGCTATCATTCAAAATTATTGTCCCTAGATATCCTAGATCAATATGTCCCCTAACATGCATATTCCATGCTCAAAAATTAGGTAATTAAAGTGTCATCTAAGTCAAATATTTATGTTCTTGGTGATTCCGCGATTCCATAGTTCTTTTTTTTTTTTGCTAAAAACTAAATAAATGAAAGAAACTAAAATAGTAAGGTCCCCTCTGATTCTTTACCAATCTTTATTATTCATAATCATATTTTTTTCTTTAAATAAAAGCTACAATTTTTTATTTTATTTTTTGACAAAGGACTTTCATTGGGAACTAATTTTTATTGAAAAACAAATAATATATATATATATTTTTTAATTGAAAAACAAATAAACTAATTTTTATTGACACGTTATATTTCCAAAGGTTTTAACTATCTTACTAACTGAATGTTAGTGCTTACATAATAGATTAACCTTCTCTATACCATTAAAAAAGAAGCACAACATTAGATCTAACTTGATTCTAGTTAAAAAAAAAAAAAAATACTATATAATATAATTAATAGCCTTACAACATTATTGTTGTGGAAGTTCCCTTGATCCAATGGTTTGACTAAAAGTTCACTAATGCTTTTACACAAGCAGGATTTGGGGTTCAAACCCCGGAAAACACAAATTTTGCAGAATTATGGAGAAAAGGATGACAAGAGGTTTTCAGAATGGTGCAGGATGTATCATCAGACATGAATCTCATAAGGCGGCTCGGAGTGACGTAGTCATAAGATGGTAGAATTGTCGGCTGTGGAATCATCTAGGTAATATTTCTCATCGTTGTAATAGCATAATTAATAAATACAACATTATTGTTAAGTTTAATGCATTTATATTTATATCAAAACCACTTTAAATTATCTTCTTATTTATGGTAATAACTGATGTCAAAAAACATTTATGGTAAGAATTTAAATGGATGATTATTAATGATTTCTTTTATAAAATAATATTATTTATAGAAACAAACATTAATATCTTCAGATCTTAACTTATTCAATGAAAAAATATATTTTTAATTAGGTTGCTAACATATCTTGCTTTTCCTCCAATGACTTAAATTTATATATTCACAATAGTAACAAATAAATATTTTGAAATATTTATTATACGATCCAATATCTTTAAACTTCTTCTTTAAACAATATAAATAACAAAAAAAACAAAATGATATTGTCATATAAATAAATTGGTTTTCTCTAATATTATTTTCTCGAATAGTAAAAAATTCATTAAAGTACAATGAATTATAAATCGAATAGTTATTTTTTAATTTTATGTGAAATTTAAAAGTAAATAAAATTTAAAATTTATAAATATTTTCAATTTTCTCTGGGATTTTAATGGGTGAGCCAAAATTAGGTCACAGGTTAATGATTATCTTTTAGATTTTTACCGGATTTTATCAGACTTTTAATTAACAGAATTTTTATTAAATTTGAAACGGATTATATACGGATCATCGGGTTTACCGGTTCAACCACCGATCTGAATCAGATATGAAAACGCTGAATATCTATTTTAACATAATTATTTAGATTAAAATTCAAAAATAGTACTCAATACTAGTGGTGTCAAAATGAGCTATAGCTCATGAGTTGGCTCAGTTCAGCTCGATTTTTCATGAGTATGATCTCTATTTTTAGGCTTATTTAATAAATGACCTTAATGATCGAGCGTAAATTAGATCATGAGTTATATGAACGATCTTTAATGAACATGAGCTAACTCATGAGCTTGATCAATTTATACTTAATATATAAATATTATATATATATTTGTGTGTGTGAATAACTTCTATATTTCTAATGTAAAAAAAGATAGTTTCTATATCAATCATATTTATCTTCTAATATTAAAATGTAAAACCAAAAAGTTTAAAAATATATAAAAATGTAAAAGAATATTGATATCAATCTTCATATCATATAACTTTAGAATTAAAATATAAAATATTCCTAAGACACTCTTGCGGAATATATATTTTTATGATTTGAATGGATGAAAAGTTTGAAGATGGATAATCTCAAGACTCTTATATGAAATAGAATTTTGGATCATTGATTTAGCTTTGATATAAATATTAATAGGTGTTGGTTTTATTTCGTGTTTAATATTAACATTTTGAATTTTTAATATTTAAATTATATTATAAAAAATTATTCTGTATTTTATTTTTTGATTATTTAATAATTTAATAATTTTTATTTTTTATATTTGATCACGAGTTAGCTCATTTAACTCATGATCTAGATGATTTGAGTTCGAGTTTACATATTGAAACCCATATAATAAATGAGTTGAGCTGAGCTAGCTCATGAAAGACCCGAGCTTACTATGAGTGGAGCGAGCTAGCTCATTTTGACACCCCTACTTAATACCAACTAACATTTTTATCCGAAAATCAAACCCACGTTTTAAAAGCGCGGATCAAATCTAGTATATCCTTATGAAACTAATCAAAGACACCAACAAATAAAACGAAACAAGAAACAAGATAGTGTCGCCATGATTGCTACAAAACCGCTGAAACCCTAATTATTATTAATGAAGTAATCATGCCAAACCTCACCCACATTCGTGATTAATCTGACGATGAAAACAACATTATTATTTTTCAAAACATTAGTTTTATGTACGCTACAGTAAAATGAATATATATATATATATATATATATATATATATATATATATATATATAGCAATGTTTTGAAAACCGGACCGGACACCGACTCGGTGTAGCTACTGATTAACTGGTTGGACCGGTTCAATTGGTTGAACCGGATTTTCTATTTATGAAAAATTAAATATATATATATATAATTATATATTTATACTATATAAACTTTATTTCTACATATAATACATTCTCTATTCTTTTTTATTAACTAAAAATTAACAACAAACATTAATATAACTATATATATAGTAAAAACTAAATAGTGAATACTATGTAAACTGAAATTAAAAAAAATCAAATGATTTACAGTTACAATTATCATATTTATTTATTTTTACAACTAACATCTCAAATTTTATGAATATGGTAAAATAATGATAGTATATATGCGTCTAAAATATTTTTTCACATTGTTTCTTAAGAAAATAAAAAATCAATTAAATAGTGATAGTTGACACTAATTATAAAATAATAATTTTTAGCTAGTAATAATTGAACACTTAATTATATGTTAATTTTTAAGAACCGGGTTTAAAATTAACCCGAGTCACCGGTTATACCGGTTTTCAGCCGGTTTTACCCATTTTTCTCAAATCCGGGTCTTAAACCAAACCGGACTCGGCTTCTTCAGTGAGTCACGGTCGGACCACTTCGACCGACTGGTCCGGTCAGGTTTTTAAAACACTGATATTTAGTTATAACGACAAAGAAAGAGACGACTTCCCTTTTGTAGATAACTAGATGATAAGCGCGGGGTTAGTTATTTAAAAATTATGTTGTATTTAAATATTATAAACAATATATATATTTTGTTATCAATAACATTTTTTACAGTTGATTAGGGATGAGCATTCAGGTAGCACTTGGTTTGGTTAGGTTTTGTTCGGTTCGGATCTTTGCCGGTTTGGTTCGAATCTTCGTAGGTCTGGTTTGGGTTTAGGTTCGGATAAACCGTTCAATATTTTCTTAAAAAATTAAAGTTTATATATATTTTAAATTTCTTAAAATCTAAAACTAAAAAATAATATATAACATATAAATTTGAATAATGTATGCCAAAATACTTAAACTTAACATAAAAATTAGTTTAGTTTAAATATTTGGATATATATTTTAAGTATTTTTGGTATTTTGAGTATCGTTTAGCTACTTTAAACATGTACGTTTAACTATTTTGACAAATTTCTAAGTATTTTGGACAATATAAAAAATCTTATGTATTTTGTATATTCTTTTAGATATTAAATTTAAAAATAATCAATATATTTAAGTATATAAATCTGGTTCGAATATATTCGGATATCCGAAATATTTTGGTTCAGATCGGGCTTGATTCCAAATCTTTAGATACCAAAATTTTGAACTCATTCGGATATCTAACCAATTTTGATTAAAGTTCAGTACTATTTTTTTTGGATTGGATTTGGTTCGGTTATTTGGATTCAGATTTTTTGCCTAACCCTATATTTATGTTGTAACAAAATTTTAAACGAAAGTGATGGTGGTTCATATTGATTTTGGGTATACAATAATTTTTAAATCAAAACATATTCTACTATGTATGTAGCTCATTTAATTAATCATTAAACATTGTTTAAGGTCCATTAAAGAAAAACGATGGACTGAACTAAAAAACGATACAATTGATCACAAAATTTCCAATGTAAGACTTTTACCATTTTTAGTAATTTATAGCCGTTTTAAAAAATTCAAAATATAACTTATAAGAAAAAATTTATTTTTTAATATATGTTTAATGTGATTGTTTAATTTCTCTTAATAGTATAACATTAAACAAAAAGTATGGAGGATAAAAAATTATTATCAAATCTTTATTATTCATAATCATTAATTGTGATATATATGTTAATCATATTAGTTAATTCCGTAGCTTTTATTTAAAGAAAAAAATATGATTATGAATAATAAAGATTGGTAAAGAATCAGAGGGGACCTTACTATTTTAGTTTCTTTCATTTATTTAGTTCGTTTTTAGATTATTTATTTTGTCATAAGATTATTTTCTTTTAGATTATTTTTTATGGATAGCTGTGGAATTCGATCTCTTAGACCTGAAGCTATATTTGTTTTGGTCGTTTATATTTCAGTCTTCTTCCACACATCTAATCCTATATAGTTTGCCGATTATGACTTTTATATACGTGTGTCAAAAGAAATATATACATATATATATATATATATATATATATATATATATATATATATATATATATATATATATTATTTTGCTAAAATTTGGTGCAAGAAATATATTTGTTTTAAGTTTAGCCCAAAAATATATATATTTGTTTTTGTAAAATAATTATCCCTAAACAGAATATTAAAATTATGAACATACTCCGGCACCGATCCTGTTTGTTGAATACAGAACAAGCTTTGACTTGGACCTCTGCTGTGAAATAAGCCAAATCTTGCCAACAAACGATCTTTAAACTCTCTCCAGCTCAGAAACGGTCTCCTTAGCAACTCATGGTGGTACCAACTCAACGCATCACCCTCCAAACTCATAGGAATCAGATCCAAGATATCACCTTCCTGATAAGAACTAATACGAAGGAATCTCTCCACCTTAGCAATCCAACTAAACGTGTTGGCACCTTCGAAAATAGGCGTTTCTACTTTCTTAACCACACTATCCCGAGGTTCCACTAATCGTACCTCATCTTGTTGATGAACCAGTGGAGATCCATTAGGTTGATCAATCGCGACTCCAGTCGTGGCAAGGATTGAAATAATCTCTCCATATTCGACTCCATTCTTGCTTGAAACTGATCCAATCGCGAATCTAATCTCGCATCCATCCGTTGTTCCATATGTCGTACATCTGCGGCGAAGTTGAGTTGCTCCGTCGCTGCAGCTCGATAACCAGCTTCCAATTCCTTCAGCCATCGATTGAAAGCCGAAACCTCATCGGAGCTCGTCGGAGCTACGATCGGGGTACCAGAACCTTGGTTTTCTACGCGCGATGACATAATCTTCGATCCGAGTCACAAACGCAACCAATTTGTTAAGAATTTCACTTCTCCTCTGTAACAAATGCAAATCCTTAAAAATGAATAAGCAATTGCTCGATATAGAACTGTAAATGCAAAATCCAGAATACAACGAACAACAGATGATACTAGTAGCTACAGTGATCTCATCACGATCACACCAGTCTCACAACGACTCAGCAACAACAAGCATAAGAAATGCAAATACAGACTCGGACTATTATTTATTTCATACGTAACGGCAAAGACTCTAACTGAAGAAGAGTCTTTCCTTTCAATGCAACTCTTTTCCCGCGTCTCCCTCCAGCTGACGTGTCTTCTTCTTCCGAAAGTAAACCTTCATCAGCTTATCATTAACAAACTCTCTGAATTAAAGCTTTGAGGAAATCAGAATGGGACAGTGAACGTCAATGCATGTAGTTCAGCTTAATCGAGCAGTTCGCCACACCATCAAACTGCTTTCATATATTGATGCTTGTGTGATTGTTAATTTGATGATCTCTTTTAGCACCAACCTTCATAAACAACCACAATTTCTTCATGTTTAGAGTTGGTTAGCTTGTTCTCAACCCAATCAGGTGCCTAGTTCTTCATCAGATTCAAGAATCTCTCGGCCGTGGAAGAAGAGCATTTGCTGCGATAGCTTTGAAGCTCCAATAGTTTCTTGATGACGAGAGTATGGCTTCACTTTACTGAGTTTTGTTATGATTGTATCTCTTCCCTTCTCTTGGCAGACCTGTTAGGCATCTCGTGGTGTTTCATCTAACCTTTCCTTTACTACCATCAAAACTAGCAAAGGAGAAAAAAAAAAGACATGAAGTATGAGTTTGAAGATCCAAATGAATGCTAACCGTTGGATGGAGAAGAAGGTTATATCTTCTGTACTTTGCAACTTAAATTGGTAAAGAATCAGAGGGGACCTTACTATATTTGTTTCTTTCATTTATTTATTTCGTTTTTAGATTTTTTTTTTGTCATCAGATTATTTTCTTTTAGATTATTTTTTTTATGGATAGCTGTGGAATTCGATCTGTTAGACCTGAAGCTATATTTGTTTTGGTCGTTTATATTTCAGTCTTCTTCCATACACCTATTCCTATATAGTTTGCCGATTATGAATTTTACATACGTGTGTAAAAAGATATATATATATATATATATTATTTTTTTGCTAAAATTTGGTGCAAGAATATATATATATATATATATATATATATATATATATTATTTTTTTGCTAAAATTTGGTGCAAAAAATATATTTGTCTTAAGTTTAGCCGAAAAATATATACTTGTTTTTGTAAAATAGTTATCCCTAAACAGAATATCAAAATGTTGAAGTGATATTTCTAATATTTTAATTAACGGTGATAAAATCAATTATCATATTATATATACAGCATAAAACAAAAAAATACAACTGTAGTGCAGTATGTTTTGGTGATTTCAAATCCAGCTACATTTCCAATGAATATAAATAAGTTTGTGTATAGCCCCAGATGGCTACATGTGTAAATACATTATAATCAAAAGATGGCCAAAATTGACAAATAGAAGAATGAAAGTGAGAGCGAGAAAGAATAATAAGAGGAGGACGATGTGCTTGGTCTTTGAGATGGTATGTTAGTTGCCTCTGGTGCAAAAGAAGAAGCTGGCGGTCTAGCCAAGGAAGATGAACGGTTGGACGGAAGCGTCCTGGCCGAGGTCTCACCGGTGTAACCTTTAGCCATGAAAGTAAGACTCTGATTAGAAGTGGAACGGGACAACAATAATAATATGTTCTATAACGAAGAACATTTGATAAGGAACTCACAATCAGATTCTTTCCAGCCAAGAATCAGTTTCTCACGATCAAAGACGATGCGATAGCCAGTCATGAAGTTCTCTGCAAATTGTGAAAACGAAAATGCAATACAGATTGTCTTTAGTAAGACATCATCTTTTGTTTGCGCTTTTATTTTTTTTTTTACAAATTGATAATACTTACGTCCGATGATGCTAATGTCTTCGATCTTCAAGAGGGCTAAACAGTAGACATATGTGTCCTGTAAAGATCACAAGAAGAGACAAAGGTTTAAGTCTAATGTCAGACAAGGAACAGAGTTTTGCTGTGATAACATAAGGCCTAACTAACCTTCATGGGAATAGCTACTAACGGGTGATAAACATGATATGAACTACCGCCTTTCATCGTCAGATTCACAGCTGGATACTCGATACTGTCTTTGCTTGGGCTGTAAGTTAGATTTAGATCCAAAAAGTTATTGAGTAAAACATTTTAGGGAGATAGTGATGCTAGAGTAAAGAAGCAACCTCAATGCATAACAGTACTCGAAAGGCAACTTGGAATCAGTTTGATAACGTTTGTCCTTAGCTTGAGAATTAAACTGCAAAATCATTCCAGGGTTTATTATGATTATGAGGTTCTTAAGTCCATTCGGATTCATTTTCCTAGTAACTGCCTCTTATTATGCTTAAGTCATGTGGACTTACACTTTCTGAAATAAGAGTGTAGGCTGCATCAGTCAGATAAGTGAAGGAGGTTCCAGAGTCGAAAACAGCATCAAATACAAGATCATCGGTGTTTCCTCCAACGCTTATTTGAGTGACGGTGATATTATAAGTAGGACTGGTTAACCAGTAAAAAAAACATAGTAAGTAAAAGTAAAATTCAAGGAGATGGACTAAGTTCAATGACAGCTTGCTTACTGTGGTTGTCTTATGTTCAGTGGTGTTTCCTGTTGGTCTACTCTACCTTTATCACCAAAACTGATCCTACCAGCTCCATCTTTTCCAAAACACATTGAGAACGAGTTTGATGCAATTCCTTCCTTTGCTAATACGCTAGGAACAGATATGTCATCTAAGCCAAGCCCGAAGAGACCATTAGGAGCTGCACCATCGTGGAATACACCGGTCTGAACTTGACCACATCTGCTCCAGCACAAAGGTTTAGATAGTTTGCGGAACATAAAAAATTTCTTCTTCAAGAAAGAAAGTACTTACCCCAAGGTTACCCGAGCGGGAATAGCTTTGGAGTTTTTCTCATCTGAAACTAAGTGAAGAACATCTTCAACCAAGACTCCAGTAGAAGAGGTACCGTTAGAAAGATACCGAATCTGGTAAGGGCAATTACTATTTGGAGAAGCGCATCGATCACCTCTCTTACATAACGTGCTACTACAAGGAACCTTAGAACTTGTTGACGATGCATTAGGGCTATAAATATTGAGGTTTAAGCTCTGTTCAACAACAAAAATAAAACAAAACTCATGTAAAGATCACAACAACTTGAAGATATAAAAAATATCGCTAAAGAGATAGCACATTACAAATCAACAAAACAAAATATTAATCACTATATTATGGAGATTATAGTTCATATAGTGAATATGGATGCATAATTTATAAGTCAAGTAAGAGTATCTCGAGTGAATTATTCCATTTTTTCTTGATAGAGTAATTCAACAACGAAGTTGAATTTCACTCTAGAAATGGAGTAATGGACAGAAAGTAAATAGAATACTCTATTTATAGAAATAAACTCATTTTTAGTTTATTATTAAGTGAAAAATAGAACAGAATTAAAAGCATTTTTTTTTTAAATTTCAAATTCCATTTTGGATTGAAAAATAGAGTAGAGTTGAGAAACTCTGAGTGTCCAAGACTTGGTCAACAAAGAGCTGCCCAAGTCAGATTTCTATCTTGTGATTGATCTTATCTCTAACAAAAGTAAGGTCAAGTCATAGAGAACAAAACTCATCAAATTCATCACACTCTCGACCAACGAGAGCTCAAGCGAACAAATCATACATAAGCAATATACTCATAAATAAAGTAAAAGGAAACATTACCGAGCCACCAGGTGCTTTGAGTTGACGGACACAACTGGTACAATCACAGGGCAGCCAAAACAAATCACTTCCAGTGTCTAAAGCAACCAGAAACCAACTAGACGGCTTTCCGACCGTCACGTTCGCGTAATGCAAACTGTACAAAAAATATTAAGAAAAACATCTCCAAGTTTTATAACAAGTTTTAGTCAAAAAAAAGTTTTATAACAAGCACATGTTTTGTTACGAATCATTTCAGTAATAAAAAAATCACGTAAAGCTAAAGAAATTTTTTTTTTTTATCAAAAGAAAACACTTACAATCCTAAGCCGTTCACACGAACAGTTTCATTGCCGTCGGCGAAAGTGACGAGTGGCTGATCTTGGGTTGCGAGTCTGCGGCCTCGGATTAACCGGTCTCGACGAGCCATCACTCTGTAGTACTTAGAAGAGTCTCTATGAGGCAGCCCATCTCCGGGCAAAACCCCGAGGACTTGGTCTGAGAAGCGGTGGTGAAATTCAAACCCAAATTCGCCTAATCCTTCACATCTATCCAGTCCCCAGCCCGAAACCAACAGAAGAATCAGACCGACAAACGTAATTCTACAGCTTGAGTACAAAACCATGGCGGTTCAGAAAAGTACTCCGCCGATAGTGAAAGATATGGAACTCCTCGGTATTAATCGAATCTTCTTTTAGCTAAATGAGTGATGAGCATTTTGATACGAGACCAGGACGGTGAGTTGTGTGAGGAAGTGGAGGAGGAAGCAAGAAGTTCCCAATAATGTTCTGTTCTGCACTGAGTATGTATCAACTTCGAAGTCCTGGAAAGTACTAAATAAGGTTTTTGATATATTATAAATTATATTCTGTTTCAAAATGTTAATGTATAATGTTTTAAATCGATATATAACTATTAAAAAGTTATTTTTTTACCTAAATGTATCATTATATTTAGTTTTAAAATTATTCAATCAGTGGCAAAATAAACTATAAAAATCATTTGATATACAGTTTTAAATGAAGCTAAAACTTATGTAAAATATAAAAATATTTTACACATTAAAATATCAAAAGCTATTTTAATTTGAAATGGAAGGAACGATAAAAATGACTGATTTTATATTTTACATATTAAAATATCAAAAGCTATTAATTTGAAATGGAAGGAGTGATAAAAATGACAGAAAACTTTCCTTCTACGACAAAAGTCAACGTGGAAGTCGTCGAACGAGATCCAAAGTCATCGTGTGTGGAATATTCAAACAATGTGTACAATTTGTAATACCACCCAACATAATGATCGATTGCTACTGAGTGATTGCGCCATTTACGGCATTAAATTGTTCTATATTTATCGACACGTCAATGAGAAAATTCATTCGGTAGGGTAGGCCTGAGCAAGGATCGGATATCCGGGTTTTAAAGGTATTTGTGATTTGATTCGAATGCCACGGATATCTAATTTTTCGATTTGCTTTGCTTCGGAAAAATATGGATATTCGGAAAAACGGATATTCGAAAAATAAATAAATATTTGCGAATATTTACAAATACTTACGGATATCTAATATGTTTTGATTAATACAAATAATCTTAAAAATTCGATATAATTTTGTTTTATAAAATACTTTTTGCATGATATATAAAATAAAAATTAAAAGAAATAGTAAATCTACATATTTTTAAAATTTTTTAAACTTAATTAACAATTATAATAACACAAAACTTAAGAAAAAAATTATAATTATCATAATTTTTTTCTCTTCCTTTTATGTAATACTTTTATATAAGTAATAATATGAATATAATTTGTCAAATCATATGTTAGAATAATAATTATATACTTTTATACATTTAAAACTTTAAAATATAATCAAGATATACATGTATTTATATATTACCGGATCGGATCGGATATTCGCTTTCCAAAATTTTAATATTTGTGATTTGCTTCTATTTTAACGGATATTGATTTTTAGTATTTGCTTTGCTTCGAAAGTTTACGGATATTCGGAATTTTCGGATCGAATCGAACCGAATAACGAATTAAATCAAATTTAACGGATAAAATGCCCAGTCCTACGGTAGGGTTGGGCAAAAAATTCCAAAATTCAAGAGCCAGACTGAATCGAGTTAAAAAAAACTCTGAATAAATCTTTTTTTGAAACACAGAAAAAATATTTATTCAGAATGTATAAAATGTACTCGAACTAAATCGTTATTAGTCGAATGAATAAGTAAATCAAAAACGTTATGTTTTGGATTTAACCAAAATGTAGTTACAATTTATTCTGAATGAGGACTCCATTTCTTTTCTTTTTTCTGTGCAATCCCCAGGACAAGCACTTGATTTAACCAAAGCATTTGCCAATACTTTTATAGTGCCCAACAATTCTGCTTCATGTAACCCAACAATTCCTTATCCAAAACGTTATGTTTGCCTGAAATTCTCAAAGAAGCGCATATAGAGTGTGAAAAGTTAAGCCAGACAGTAACAAGTGTTGTCAAAATCCTCAAGAAAGGTGGACAGATACAGAAAATTTGGCTGATTAAAATAGCAATGTGGTTTCTTCTTTATTTTGTGTACAAAAAAGGTTTCTTCTTTATTTTTTCTGCATCCGAATTCAATTCAGAACACTAGCCAAGATGACACATATATGTAGATATATTAATTACTATACTGGGTATTGCAGTCTGGTGCTGGATAAAGACAAACCGTTATGAGTGTTGTTACTTCACACACACACATACACAGAGAGATTTTAAACATGATCTTAATCATGATTTAGGTCAGCAAACCTCATTAAATAGTAAATAAATATGAAGTACTTGATTAATTTTGGGTCCAGCAGACAAGAATCTAGTACCATCATTTGATGGATTTGGTCCCCTGACTTGTCTCTTGTCTCAGGACCTCAAAAAAAAGCCAACCATCTAGTTTCTGGCTTTCATGGAACACAACATAATCCTTAACAAAGAGTGTATATCTGCTGACTAAACATAACATTAAGAAGATACGTTCTGCGATAAATTAGATTCCTAGTACTAAACTCCGAGGGGATGTAAATGTTAACAGTAAAAAGCAAAAAGGAAAAAAAACCTGCATGTTACATGAAAGTTAAGAGGAGGAGCAGACGCTTGAGGTAAGAATACGAGCTGCACGGTTTAACTGTATTATGAGAGACGGACAATGAAGAGAGAGAATTAAAGGTCACGTTTACACATTGGAGAAGAAGGGGGCTCAAGGAACCAACTGTATGTACAATGTAAGTGAAACATGTGACGACAATGAGGCAAGACTCTAACTGTTTCATCAAGTTGGTAATCCTGCAATAACACACATCAAGAAAAACGAACGTTCCCAAGAAAACTAGAAATTAGACATGTGATAATAAAAACTAAAACGAAGAAAACTAAAATTAAAACCTGAAGACAAATGGAACAGGAGTCTCTGTTCCCAGAAATATCTCTGTTACTGTCGCCACTGATCGTCAACGTTGAGCCTCCTCATGTGAAGAATAAAGTCAGCTTGAACGAGTCTTTTTGGAGTTGTTAGTTTGTTTCCGTGTTTGAATAAACCTTCCGAGTATCTTGGAAGTTCAGTATTTTTAGGATCTTAGTCATTGCTTCATCTATTTAAGTTCCTTGTAAGTGTACGTTTATTTCAATAAGAAAAATAGAGCATTTTCAGTTTTCATTTGTTCTCTTCATTGTGTGTCTGAACCAACAAGTGGTATCAGAGCTTTGTGTTCGATCATCAAGAGTGAAACACAATGTGTGAGAGAATGAGTGAGAAAGAGTCATCGTTGAACTTACCTAAGTTTGATGGAGATTACGAGCATTGGGCAATGCTGATGGAAAATCTGCTTCATTCAAAGGAGTGGTGGGAGCTTGTCGAGACTGGAATCAATCAACCGGCAAGTGGAGTGATCTTGACAGGCGCTCAAAGAAGTGAACAAGCAGAGTTAAAGCTTAAGGATTTGAAGGTGAAGAATTATCTCTTTGCTTCCAACGATAAGAATATCCTCAAGACCATAACGAACAAGGAGACCTCAAAAGATATCTGGGAGTCGATGAAAGTGAAGTACCAAGGTAACAAGAGACTGAGAAGTGCAGTTGCAGAGGCTTAGGACGAACTTTGAAGTCTTGGAGATGAAGGAGGGAGACTCAATCACATAGTATTTCTCTAGAGTAATGGTTGTCGCAAATGACATGAGAAATCTCGGTGAAAAATGCCAGACGACAAGATAATTGAGGTTCACCTACATTGTGTGTGCCATTGAAGAGTCTAAAGACATCAAAGAGCTTAGCGTTGATGAACTGCAGAGCTCACTGCTCGTGCACGAGCAAAATATCACCAAGCATACGGGAGATGAGCTTGCTTTGAGAATGGAAGGAGGATGAGGTATGGGAGGCTACTCTCAGAGAGGTGGACATCCTGGTGGAAGAGGAGGATATGGAAGAGAGAGGCCGGGCTTTGATAAGAGTAAGATCGAATGTTATAAGTGCTGTAAGATGGGACATTTCAAAAACGAATGTCCTAGTTGGGAGAAAGGTGCTAACTACGCTGAACTGGAGGAAGACGTGTTGCTCATGGCGCAAACAGAAGCTGGTCTAGATCATGTATGGTATCTGGACTCAGGGTGTAGTAACCATATGTGTGGAGTGATGGAGTGGTTCACTGATTTTGATAGCAAATTCCGTCAACAAATCAAACTTGGAGATGACAGAAGAATGCTGGTAGAGGGGAGAGGAAACCTGCGCTTGGAGATCAACGGAACCACTCAGATGATATCCTCAGTCTAGTATGTTCTAGGACTGAGAAAAAATCTTCTAAGTGTTGGACAACTGCAGCAGAAGGGACTAAGGATTGTGATTGAAGAAGATGTATGCGAGATCTGGCATAAGCAGCAGAAAAGACTCCTGATGCAATTAATGATGTCTAAAAATCGCATGTTTGTTGTGAAGGCGGAGGTGAAGGAACCAAATGGAGATATGGAGCTGAACCAGATACAAAACTCTATGGAGGAGACAGAGGAGCTGTCGCACAAAAGATTTGGCCATTTGAACAAAAGCAGCATACAAGTCTTAGCTGTGAAAGAGATGGTGAGTGGCTTGCCGGGGATCAATATGGATGAAGCCATCTGCGAAGTCTGCATGAAGGGCAAGAAAACCAAGAAGCAATTCAAAGCAGAGCGTGTGGAGAGCTAGCGTGGTCTGGAGCTAGTGCATAGCGAAATTTTGGTCCTATATCTCAATTTCGAGAGTGGAAAAAGGTATATAATCAACTTCACTGATGATTATAGTCGTTAGTGCTGGACTTACATTCTTGCAGAGAAATCTGAGGCTTTCAAAGTCTTCAGGAGTTTAAAAGTGCTACAGAAAGAAAATGTGGAAGTTTGTTGGTGTGCGAGAACTGATCAGGAGGGGAGTACAACTCAAAAGCATTCCATGAGTTTTGTGCAGAGCAAGGTATCAAGAGGCAACTCACTACGGCCTACACGCCTCAGCAAAACGGGATTGCAGAAAGGAAGAACAGGAGTGTTATGAACATGGTGAGATGTATGCTGTTTGAGATGAAGGTTCCTTTGAGATTCTGGCCAGAGGCAGCACAGTACGCGGTCCACATACTCAACAGAAGTCCGACAAAGATTCTTGGAAACATCACGCCAGCAGAGAAGTGGAGCCATCACAAACCTTCAGTAGATCGTTTTCGAGTCTTCGAGTGCACAGCGTTTGCTTTAATACCATACGAGCGTAGACTGAAGCTGGACAAGAAGAGCATAAAATGTGTGATGTTTGGCGTGAGCAAGTAGTCCGAGGGCTACAAATGTATGATCCAAATGCAAAGCGGATCATCATCAGCAAAGAAGTGCGGTTTGATGAGAAGAAGAAGTGGAATTGGGATGAATAGGTTGAGGAAGACAAGTTTGTTGAGTGCAGTGAAGAAGAGGAAGTACAAGAAGTACCACCTGAGACTCAAAATGAAGGAACCGAAGGAGCAGAGAACACTGGTGTCTCGAACGGTGAAGAAGAAGCGACTGCAGTAGACACAAGAGCAGAAGAGATGAAGTCAGATGCGACCAGAAGCAGAGCAGGCAGAAACAAGCAGAAACCGGTATGGATGAGAGACTATGTTTGTGAAGACAGAGGTATTATAACAAAGGAAGATGATGGTGAGATGATGGCGATGTTCATTGACCTTGCCGACCCCGTGAAGTTCGAAGAAGCTGTCAGACAAGATAGATGGAGAAAGGCGATGGAAGAAGAGATCAGCTCCATCGAAGAAAATGACGAGAACTGATGGAGTTGCCGGCAAACACCAAAGTGATAGGAGTCAAATGGGTCTACAAGACCAAACTCAAGGGGAAATGTGAGGTGGACAAGTTTAAATCAAGATTGGTGGCTAAGGGATTTCACCAGACTCATGGAGTGGATTTCTATGAGGTGTTTGCACCAGTGGCTAGGTGAGACACAATAAGGATGATTCTCGGGATAGCTGCACAAAGGATAGAGTGTGTTTCAGCTAGATGTGAAGAGCGCCTTCTGCATGGAAGGATGGATGAGGATGTGTATGTGGAACAGCCCTTGGGTTTCGAAGTTGAGGGAGCCATAGACAAAGTTTACAAGTTGAAGAAAGCATTGTATGGCCTGAGACAAGCACCTAGAGTATGGTACAACAGAATTGAGAGCTACTTCACATCAGAGGGCTTCCAAAATTGTTACTCTTGAGCACACTTTGTTTGTGAAGAAAGAAGAAGAGACCATACTCATCGTGAAGTCTCTATGTAGATGACTTTTTCTATACAAGTAACTCTATACAGATGATGGAGAAGTTCAAGATGTCTATGGAAAAGGTGTTTTCAATGACAGATCTTGGAAAAGTGAAGTATTTTCTAGGAGTGCAAGTGGTTCAAGATGTTCATGGGATCTTTATAAGTCAAAAGAAGTATGCTGCTGAGACTCTACAACGATTCGGCTTGGACAAGTGCAACTCGGTGAAGAATACAATGGTTACTAGCTTGAGACTAACGAAAGAAGGATCAGGAGTGGCTGTAGATCCAACTGAGTTCAAGCAACTGGTTGGAAGCCTAAGGTCCTTGACTGCAACAAGACCCGACCTCATATACTCTGTGAATCTGGTAAGTAGATACATGGAGAAACCAACTGAGCAGCACATGCTAGCAGCTAATCGGATCATGAGGTATGTGCAAGGGACTTTGAACTTTGGAATACAGTATAAGCGTGATGGAGAAGAGGGTTAGTAGGCTTTGTAGACAGTGATTATGCTGGAGACAGTGATGATAGAAGAAGAACCTCCGGTTACATTTTCATGCTAGTAGGAGGAGCAGTGGCATGGTCATCTAAGAAGCAACCTATTGTTACTCTATCAACTACAGAAGCAGAGTATGTAGCTGCAGGAAATGGAGCATGTCAGACGGTTTGGATGAGAAACATTCCTAAGGAAACTGTGTTTGATCAAGGTGATTTCACAACTCTTTGGTGTTATAACAGCTCGGCTATAAAACTGTCAAGAACCCCTGTTCTACACGGAAGAAGCAAGCATATTCATGTTAGGTTTCACTTACTACGTGAATTGGTGAATGAAAGTGTGATAAGTTTGGAGTATTGTTCTACGGAGGACCAGTTGGCTGATGTGATGACAAAACCGGTAAATTTGGATGTGTTTGAGAAGCTTAGAGTGCTATGGGAGTCTGTTTGAAGATCGACTAAACTCAAAAAACAGTGTTTTCAGTTTACGGGAGGGATTGAAGAATAAAGTCAGCTTGAACGAGTCTTTTGGAGTTGTTAGTTTGTTTCTGTGTTTGAATACGTCTTCGGAGTATCTTGAAAGTTCAGTATTTTTAGGATCTTAGTTATTGCTTCATCTATTTAAGTTCCTTGTAAGCGTATGTTTATTTCAATAAGAAAAACAGAGCACTTTCAGTTTTCATTTGTTCTCTTCATTGTGTGTCTAAACCAACATCCTCCCTCGAGTAGACTTTATGCGCTCCCGTATTGCAGGACCTATGCTCTCCCGTACGAGTCTCCCGCTTAGAAGACTAACAATGATATCGTGCTACACAACGAGAAACACCAAATCAAATTTTCATTTCGAAACAGAGCAAAGTGTTGCCTCACCGAGTAGACAAGGCATGACTCGTCGGATCTCCAGAGATGGATCGATGATTCAAAGACCTCGATGGAGACAAGAGCTCCGTAAAAGGCTCCAACCTCTGCTCCTCTGATGAACCCACTCTCTTTCTTGGCCTATCAAAGCTCCTGTAAATGCCCCTAACAACATGTCCACTACACATGAAAATAGCAAACAGCTTTCATCATTGACTTAATCGTAATGTAAAATTGGAAAATGTAAAGAAGTGCAATTGGAAAAGAAAGGCAAACCTAGTGTGAAGAAGAAGATCAATTTCACGGAGATAATGGTACCAAGAAAAGCCCAGACGAGGAGATGACAAGCGTCTTTCATCCGTTCGACGACATTTCCAAGAGAAGGAGTCGTCGAGAGAGGATAAAACCCAGATTGGAACTCAATGTTTTGAGGAAACAATCTCAAATGTGAAAGCAGTGCTCAAAGAGAAGCTTCTTATATAGGAGACAGAGAGGATGATGGAGTTTTGGCCAATAAGTATTATTTAATTTTCTACCCAAAATAGAATATTTTTAATATATTATATTTTATATTTATTTAAAAATTAGTAATATCACCTTTCATTTATACTATTTGTAAAACAGTCTATTTTCGGTTTGTAACATTTCTATTAAACTAGGGGTTTTCGGCTTCTGGCCTTTCTTAATATTATTAGTGATTTTGATATATAATTTAAATATGTGATTTAGTTGTTAATACAGATTCTATGTGGTTTTATAAAATTATAAAAAAAATTTCATGGCATCTTAAAAAAATAAACTACTTCCGAAGATATGAAGATATATTCATTCGACTATCCTGTCAGCGTAATTTATGTTAAGATGATTGCAAAAGAAATGAAAGTCTAAATATATTCCTGATAATTTATTTAAAAATTACTCAAGTTTATTTTTACTTCTTTATTAAAATGTGTTATATTTGAAACACCTAAATTAGATATGTTTTTATATTTGAAAAGAAGAGACACATGGATAGTCGACAGCTACATCTCAGTTATCTTACAATTATCATTTCAAAATTAGAAAGTGGATTTGTTTTGTCAAACCAAAATTTCTACTGGAGCCTAAGCAAATATTGTTTAACATATTATTAATAGCATACTTAAGTAAGCTATTATACTTCAATATGATCAAGAGGAATGCATTAGAATCGATAGAAAAATATAAAGCATATTTTGATTATTTACGTTTCACAAAACATGATGAATATGCGAAAATATGATGTATATTTTGCGTATACCTTTGGCAAAATATGTAATTTTCACATAGACTCGTGCTTCAGTCTCATATACATATTCATTAAATGTGTTTCATATATGCACTGAAAGAGAAATTTTAGGTCTAAGTTATTTTATTTATTTGATATCTTTATGTCTTTTAGACTAAGATGAATCTTCTGCATGGAATTGTATTATTCCTTTTTGTTTTAGTTTCCATTTGTTCTTTTATTTCATATAGAAGTTATAATTTTCTTTTATGGATTTTTTTCAATAGTAAAAATAATGTTTGTTTTAAAAGTGTAATAGTTGAATTGTTTATTATTTGAATGGAGTTATTATTTTTTATTATGAAGAAGTTTAATTTTTTTATTATGATGTAATCTTAATATATAAATTAGGACTTCATCATACAACAAAAATCTAAATAGTTAACATTCATATTTTTATTAATTTGTATTTAGTTTTTACTCATAATATCGGCAATTCAAATTAATATTTTTATTAATTTTATTTCATTTTGCTATATTTGTATCATATAGAAGTTATAATTTTCTTTTATGGATTTTTTTCAATAGTAAAAATAATGTTTGTTTTAAAAGTGTAATAGTTGAATTGTTTATTATTTGAATGGAGTTATTATTTTTATTATGAAGAAGTTTAATTTTTTATTATGATGTAATCTTAATATATAAATTTGGACTTCATCATACAACAAAAATCTAAATAGTTAACATTCATATTTTTATTAATTTGTATTTAGTTTTTACTCATAATATCGGCAATGAGATATGTTAGTAAACATACCTTAAATTTTAAGTTTGATTAATTATTGTTAGTTAGATAAACTGATTTCTTTATCTATTTATGTCTATTTTGCATCATCATTTGACATTAGATGAAACTCTTATTGTCATTTTTTCAGAGTACTATACATTTATTTATTTGAAGCCAGTGGCCATCTTCTCTCCCTGTCGTCTTTTTATATCAAGAGTTCTTTACAAAATTTGCTTGAAATAAATTAGCTTTTTTTCAACAAACTTTGTTATGACATTCATGGATGTTCCAAAGCATATATCAAACCGTAACATATTGCGTAATCTCATTGTTAAGAGAATTCAACGAAATCTAAAAAAATGTGCTAAAATAATATATTTCTTAGTTTCGATTTATTAATTTTAACTTAAGAAACTTACTTTATTGTTATATCTGTAGACAGGAGGCCAATAGTAAGAATTGGAAAGCATTCAGAAGGTTGTTGTTGTTTATTTCCAGTGTGTGGTATGGTCATCGAAGCGTGATAATGCGTAAATAAGGCTAACAAAGATAAGCGACCATTGGTAAAAAGAACTTTAGCATATTTGAGGGATAGAAGTATCTGTTTATCCACACTGAGCACAATATTATTGCATCTGGAAGCTTCAAATACACTTATATAAATATAGACATCAAAGTATTAACAAAATCTGGAATTTTTCAGAAAGATAGGAGGTAAAACATATAATTCAAAATCTGATCTGTGAATTTTAAATCAAGATTCAGTATCAAGTGAATACACTCAAAAGAAAATGAAGAAATAACCCTATCTAATTGACAGCGGAGGTGAATACTAAGGTCGATGCAGAGCTCGTACATCTGTCTGCTATCCAAAGCATTCCGTGCGAATACATAAGGGTGTGAAGTGGTACCTTGTGTACATTTTCCGTAAGACTCTTGTTAGTGACTCACATAATCACTTGCATGATCAACTGAAAACCAAAATCAGCATTACAGAATCTGGGAAATATGACGTTTTATATACCTTGAAGTGCTGCAGATTCTCGAGATGCCAAAACTCTCTATCAAACCTTCTTCCTGTAAAAAAAATATAAAGATCAAAAACTATTCTCTAAAAATCCAAATAGTGAGACAAAATAAAACAACATTGAGGGCTAGTCAAGAGAGCGAAGAATCTAAACAAAACCTTTTCCAGAGTAAGGATTCTTCCCTTTTCTACACACAACCTGAGTGATACATAGAATCAGCGGAGAGATAGTGAAATGATCAAACTTTTTTCAGAAGAAAGTGAGTGTACCCCAATGCTCTCCAATATATTGACCACATCGTATTAGCATGGCGTTCAAATCCTGCAACAATCACACAATTTTCTTAGTTTTGGAATCCAAATAAGGTTTAGATCTATTTACAGAGAATTATGAATCTCACCTAATTTGGCCGGGGCATCATTGATTCCAAACAAGTCAACATCGTCTTGGTTATATAGTCTCAGGAATCATACATACAAACAAAAGACAATAAAAGTTACACAGAAACCCAATCTGAGAGAGAGAGAAGGAGAGGTATATGTAAATACTTGGAGCCTAGAGATTTGTCCTTGCCACCGTAGGATTGGAGGCGAGAGCATCCACATCTTGAGACACAATCCTAGACTCTCAACCTCAGAAGAGCGAACATCGGTGTGGCCTAACAACGACCGGCCTCCAAATCAGTAAGCAGGGTGAAAGAACTCGCCATTATTGAAGCTGGTAATCAGCAGAAATTATACTTATAGATTTTGTATGAAGAGGCTGAGCTTGAATTAATGATACAAAGTGGGATAAAGCATGTTAATCGTTGGATTAAAGGAGCAAATAAATGGAAACCGAAGGCGTTACAGGAAGTTAATTGGCTTCATCGGGATGAAAGGGACGGGACGGCGTAAACTTCACACATAAAAATTTTGGCCTGGGAAAAAAAAACTGATATAAAACAAATTGAACAGATCAGCGTTTGGGAGTGGGCTAAAATTAGTATAGATAAAAGCAGCCCAAATTGAGTAAACAACAGCACAGAACCGGACGCGCGGAAATAAACACAGACGCGTGCAAAACACAGACATCACAGTGTGACGACACGTGTCCAAAAATGCCCTATCCTTCCATAGCGACGTGGAACGCTGTGCTGCCTTCCCAAATCTCCTTTATATATATAAGATACAGTATTAACCATAATTAAATTTTTATTATTACTCGAGAATAAAAAAAGAAACATTTATTACATTAACAATTACATTACATAGCTTAAACACAATATTATATCAATTTAAATGATTCATTAGAATTAGTATAATTTTCACAAATTATCAACTAATGCATTTCAAAAGTAAAAAAACGAGTTTCTTTATCTTTAATTTTTCTGAAACGGGAAAGGAACTCTTGGAATCTCACATTATTATTTCCTAAAATTTCGACTTCTATAGACGGAACTTCTCTTTCAACTTCAATTGGCGTGTATCAGCAGTTTGGAAAAATAAAATAAACAACTTTTGGAGCAACTAAAATAGACAAATACACAAACAAAACATCATTTCAAGATTCAAAAAAAAAATGCATTGAAAGTACCAAAGGAGGAAAACAAAATGTTATTTTTAGAAGGTCGCGAACTGCCGCCATCTCTTACTGAGATTCATGAAAAGCTCCTTAATCATGAAGCTAGACTACAAAGTGTCTCAGTCTCCTCTGTTCCGGTTACTGCAAATTTCAGTAACCATCGTGGCTCTCAAAGTAACCACAACAACCGTGGCAACAACAATCGTCGAGGTGGTTATCGTGGCAACAACAACAACCACAATCAGATCTGGCAGCAACAGCAATTCCATGATCCACCACAGCAAGGTACTGGACGTGGCTATCAAGGTCGCTGCCAAATATGCTCTGTCTATGGACATATTGCTTGCCGCTGCCCTCAGCTCAAAGGTGCTTCCAGTCAGTCGTCACAAATGGTGTCTTCTCAGCAATGGCAGCCACGTGCAAATGCTGCTCAAGCAACTCTCAACAACTCTGCTCCTAGGCTCGTGGACAGTGGTGCGACGCATCACTTGACATCTGACCTGAATAATCTTGCACTTCATCATCCTTACAACGGTGGAGAAGAGGTTTCGATTGCTGATGGGTCTGGCCTGCAGATCACTCATACTGGTTCTGCCTCTATCTCTACTCCTTCTAAGACACTTCAGATGAAAGATATCTTGTGTGTTCCAAGTGTTAATAAAAACTTGATCTCGGTTTATCGCTTATGCAATGCTAATCAAGTGTCTGTGGAATTCTTTCCGGCTTCTTTTCAGGTGAAGGATCTCAGCACGGGGGTCTGGTTGCTCCAAGGCAGAACGAAGGATGATTTGTATGAGTGGCCAATGTCTTTAACCCAACCATCCGTTTCCTACGCCAACTTTCCAGACACTAAAACCTCTATCTCTAAATGGCATCAAAGGTTTGGCCACCCTTCAGCTTATTTACTTCAAAATGTTGTTTCTCGTTTTTCTTTACCTTGTTCCAAACACTCTTTAAGTGCTTTTCCCTGCAATGATTGTTTTTTTAATAAACACACAAAAACTTCCATTTCATGATAGCACTATTATCTTCTCTCAGCCTCTTGAGTATATCTTCACTGATGTGTGGCAACCGCCAATCATCTCTACTCAAAACTATAAGTACTATCTTGTGCTTGTAGATCATTATACCAATCATACTTGGATGTATCCCCTCTCAGCTAAATCTCAAGTCAAACAAATCTTCACAGCCTTTAAACCCCTTGTCGAGAATCGTTTTCAAACAAAATTTTGACATCTCTATTCAGACAATGGTGGTGAGTTCCTAGCCTTACGTTCTTTTCTTTCATCTCATGGAATCTCTCATCTTACTACCCCTCCTCACACACCAGAACATAATGGCCTTTCCGAAAGAAAACACAGGCACATTGTAGAGACTGGATTGTCGCTTTTATCTGCAGCCAACATCCCTTTGACCTACTGGCCATATGCCTTTACTACTGCCGTTTTCCTCATTAACCGTATGCCCACCCCAATCCTCTCGAACCTATCACCCTATTAGATGCTTTTTAAAACCACTCCCAACTACCTTAAACTTTGTACCTTTGGCTGCCTTTGTTATCCATGTTAAGACCCTACTCCCCAAATAAACTTCAAAACCGTTATGTCCCTTGCCTTTTCATTGGGTACTCATTAACACAAAGTGCCTACCAGTGCTTAGAACCCATCTCTGGTCGCATCTATACGCCACGGCACGTCCGTTTCAATGAAAAAGAATACCCATACCAGCGACTAGTTCGATCTCAGCCAACCACCCCACCAGCATCTAGCTCAACCCCTACAGCTTCTCCTTCTGCTACTGTCGTACATGTTCTGCCATTGTCACTCATACAATCTCCATTGTCTGCTGCGGATAACCAGGCACCTGGCTCAGCTCCATCACCGCCACCGGCTTCTCCTGCTACTGCTCCAGTTCCACCGTCAACAACACTGGAACCAGTTGCTCTCCCGGATACATCTGCAGAGGAACCAACAATCTCTGCTCAGCCGGTTACAGAACCAAGCTCGTCCACGGTTCCTGCGCCAGTATCTGATGTTCTCAAGCATCCGATGACAACAAGACCTCGCAACAATATCAGCAAACTAGCAACTCGCTACAATTATTCTGCACAAGTACAAGCTGATCCTCACTGGATACCGACGACATGGCAACAAGCAATGCAACATGCTCATTGGCATAAAGCGATGAGCTCTGAGTTCACCTCAACAAATAGCAACCACATTTGGGATCTTGTTGCTTACTCTGAACGGATGAATGTTGTAGGCTGTCGTTGGGTTTTCACCATCAAATATAATCCAGATGGGAGCATCGCCAAGTACAAAGCTCGTATTGTTGCAAAGGGATATCACCAACAGAAAGGAATCGACTACACAGATACTTTTAGTCCAGTAATCAAGTCCACGACGATAAGGATTGTCCTTGGTCTAGCAGTGAACAAAGATTGGCCGATCAGACAGATAGATGTTAACACCGCATTCCTTCAGGGCCATCTCAAAGAAGAAGTTTTCATGGCGCAACCACCAGGCTTCACAGATTCTGATCGTCCTACTCATGTCTGTAAATTGCGTAAAGCGATATATGGCCTCAAACATGCATCCCGGGCATGGTACTCTGAACTCAAATCATATCTTCTCACTGCAGGATTCCGGTACTCTATGTCTGATACGTCGATGTTTATTTGCAAGCATGGCACTGACTATATCTATGTACTGGTGTATGTTGATGATATTCTCGTGACTGGCAGCAACTCCTCACTTGTACAACAAGTCATTGATGCTCTCGCTCTCAGCTTTTCTATTAAGGACATGGGCAACCTCAACTACTTTCTTGGTATAGAGACCACGAGGACGCCGGCTGGTATTCATTTGATGCAGAGGAAATATGTCACAGATCTTTTGACCAAAGCGAACATGCTCAACGCAAAACCGGTCGCCACTCCTCTGCCTGCTTCGCCAAAGCTATCCTTAAACTCAGGCGACACACTTGCTGATCCACGTGAATACCGGCAGCTTGTAGGCAGTCCCCAATACTTGGCTCTCACTCGTCTATATATATTGTATGCTGTCAACAGGTTATCTCAATTCATGCACAAGCCTACTAGTGAGCGTTGGCAAGCTGTTAAAAGGGTCTTACGCTATCTCACTGGTACTTTGAATCATGGCATCTTCCTCCCTAAGCAAAACACCCCGGCGCTACATGCCTTCTCGGATGCGGACTGGGCTGGAGACACTGACGATTATGTCTCAACGAACGCTTACATCATTTACATTGGTTCTCAGCTGATATCATGGACTTCGAAGAAGCAAAAAGGGGTTGCGCATTCGTCGACGGAAGCTGAATATCGTTCAGTGTCAAACACGGCCTCTGAACTAAGATGGATATGCTCTCTTCTCACGGAAATGGTATCACAGTTCCTGCTACACCCACCATATACTGTGATAACATTGGTGCTACTTGCCTCTGTGCCAATCCAGTCTTTCACTCGTGGATGAAACACATTGCTCTAGATTACCATTTTGTTCGAGGCCAGATACAGATAGGAGCTCTCCGTGTCATTCATGTTTCTACTAAAGACCAGCTCGCGGATGGCTTGACAAAACCACTGCAACGAACACCTTTCCAGCTAGCAAGATCCAAACTTGGTGTCATTCAAGTACCACCATCTTGCGGGGACGTGTTAAGGAAATAATATATACTTAGAGACCTACATGTAAATACTTTATTATACGCTAACCCTACTTGTACATATGCTGCATAAATACCGTACTTCTATCTAATAAACGTATCTATTCAGCTCTAATACGTTATAGTAATTTCTTCAAGAAAAAATGCTGCCTCCGCCATTGATAATGTTTTTTCCTAGCTCCGACTGCCTCAAGCACATAGTTCATCTCTGAAGGGTCACCATACCACATACCAATCGAATGAAACCGGTTTTCAAAGTTCAACTTTTTGAACACTCGCTAGCTCCTTTCTTGTCAAAGATCGACGAGGAATACAATCAGGCGAAAGAAATGTTGGCTAGGGTTTGGAGATCTGAATCTGCTGCAAATGCTTCTTCTACATTGATGAACAGGAGATTGATTCATCAAAGTCGCGTTTCCAAGAAAGGTACAATTAGAAAGCATCCACTTTCAGTCAATTGCAGTGGTGGTGGTAACGAAGGAAGTTTTAAAGGATAGAGACTTGAAACTGAAAATGGATTTCACCCCGACGTTGTGATTTCTCTCCATAAGAAGATGGAAACGCAACAGATTCCATGTAACATCTACAGCTTCAACATTCTGATAAAATGTTTCTGCGTCTGCTCTAAGTTGTCTTTTGCTTTGTCTATGTTTGCAAAGATCACCAAACTTGGTTTACAGCCCAGTATTGTTACGTTTAACACCCTGCTCCATGGATTATGTCTCGAAACAGGATTTCTGCAGCCTTGGCGTTATTTGAACAAATAGTTGAAACGCCCACCAATATCATAACGTTCAACACACTGATGAATGGTCTTTGCCGGGATGGTCGAGTTGTCGAAGCTGTAGCTCTGCTTGATCGGATGGTGGAAAATGGTCATCAGCCTGATCTTGTTACTTATGGAACAATTGTAAATGGATTGTGTAAGATAGGCGAGACTGTGTTGGCCTTGAACCTGCTTAGGAAGATGGAGTTGAGCCACGTCAAAGACAGTTTGGTGATATATAATGCCATCATTGATCGTCTTTGCAAAGATGGACTTCATAGCGATCCTCAAAATTTTTCAGTGAAATGCATGAGAAAGGAATCATTCCCGATGTAATTACCTACAGCTGTATGATAGATGGGGTTTGTAGTTCTGGTAGATGGTGTGATGGCGAGCGGTTGTTGCTTGTGAAATGGTAGAAAGGAAGATCAACCCTGATGTTATAACTTTCAATATATTGGTCAAAGAAGGCAAGTTCTTTGATGCTGACGAACTATACAAAGAGATGCTCCGCATAGGTGTATATCCTAATATGGTCACATATAATTCAATGATTGAATGGACTCTGCAAGCAAAACCGCTTAGATGAGGCACAACAGATGTTTGGTTTGATGGTTACAAAGGGCTTCTCCTGACGTTTTTACATACAATTCTCTAATTCAAGGTGTTTTGTCACACAGGCGATCTGAGTGCTGTCCAAGACCTTTTGAATGAGATGAGGCGTTGAGAATGTTTAAAGCCATGCAGAAGAGTGAGAAGGATCTGGATACTACTATTTATAACACCATCATCCATGGAATGTGCATGGCTAGTAAGCTGGAAGAAAGATGGAGTTTATTCACTAATCTCCTCCGCAGTGGTTTGCAACCTAATGTTCAAACGTACAGTATATTGATCAACGCCTTCATCAAAGTAAGGAAGCTTGCAGGGGTTGAAAAATTATATGCAGACATGCTCCGTCGAGGTATAGTCCCAAATACTATCACCTATACCTCAATGATCAACGGACTATGCAAACATAACCACTTCGATGAGGCAAAACAAATGTTTGATTCAATGGATAGTAAAGGCTGCTCTCCAGACGTAGTGACCTTTACTACACTCATTAATGGCTATTGTAGGGCTGGGAAGGCTTACGATGGGATGGAGCTTGCCTGCGAGATGTACCGAAGAGGAATAGTTGCTAATGAAATTACTACAACACATTGGTTTATGGGTTTCTTCAAGTGGGTAATATTAGTGGCGCTCTAGGCATTTTCAGGAGATGATTTCCACTGGTGTATGTCCTGATACCATTACTATCCGAAATATGCTGATGGATCCCAAAGACTTAAGAGAACTAAAACACAAAGTTTACTGCAGTTTTCTTTTCATATCTCATTCAATAAGCAAATCGTTACTTAAATACACAAAGGAAAGTATCAACTGAATAACTACCAACTAAACAACTAAGGAACATGTTTGAACAAGTGGGAGACTTCCCATTACTATAGGAGCCATACGTACGCCATCATTGACCATGATCTTATCAATACTCCACCCTCCAAAGAACCTTTGTCCTCAAGGTTCTTGAACCAAAATCGTCCACGATCGAATGGTCGCTTTACATTTGTGCCAATCCTTCCCATTAGAGACAAAACCTCCTCTTTATAAGTTAGAATCACATGGAACATGATTTGAAAGGTCCACTATGTGGAAGGTGATCCATGTAGCCTCTCATGTTCCCCAGGTTGTGATCCAAAACTAGATCCAGCCTTAGACACGTTAGACTGACAATGCGTTATTAGTTTCCCAGACCGAGAAGTGCGACGCTTGTGTCTCATCGGAGAAGGTCGTGCTTGTAGTCGTTTCAGTGGTGAAGTCGCTGAAGTCTTGCATGATGAAGTCACCAATGGCTGAGATTCAACTAGAACCTCCAGATCGAATGTCATCTTCATCATCTATTTAGCCGGTAGAGTTGGTTTCTTCACCCTTCTCACCGTTTTTGTCGTCTCCATCTCCATCTTCCACGTCTTCATCTTCTTACTCCAACTAGCTCCCTGATCCTCCCAATATTGAGCCATCTTCTTCAGCTCTTCACGTATCTCATCATGTATTTTGCTGAGATTGATCTTGAATTCTTCAATACACTCTCGTGTGCTTCCCATTTTTTATATAACAAGTTTTTTTTAGATAAAGAAGTTTTGATACCACAAATTATGGTCCAAATCAAAACAAGGATAGGAGTTTTTGATACCACAAAGTGGTCCGGATCAAAAACGAAAATGTGCTTTGATGCCAATGAAGACCCTCTTCAAAGCTAAGAGAATTTACTCTGATACCAAATGATGGATCCTAAAGACTTGAGAGAAGTAAAACACAAAGTTTACTGCAATTTTTTTTCAAATCTCATTCAATAAGCAAATCGTTACTTAAATACACAAAGGAAAGTATCAACTGAATAACTACCAACTAAACAACTAAGGAACATGTTTGAACAAGTGGGAGACTTCCCATTAATATAGGAGCCACACATATGCCATCATTGACCATGATCTTATCATATGCTGACTGGTTTATGGAGTAAGGAGGAAAGCAAGGAGGAACTAAAAAAGGCTGTGACAATGCTTGAGTATCTCCACAAGAGTGTGGTATGTCCTACTCAACACATTTTTTTCCCGACTTCTTTGCTTACCTTTTGTGTTTTGGCGAAGAATGTAAGACCATCATTATCGGCACTTCTTAGAGATGTCCTTGATATTATTGAGATTAAAATAAAAAGAAAATTGCCTATTATTAGAAAAAAACGTCTCTTAATTAAGGACAAAAATAAACGTATCTTAACAAACACGTGTCTCTTCTTCTCTCCACATCTCTTTCTCTCTCGACGAATTCTCCCACGGCAATCACTCCGGCCACCACCGCTTCCCTCCCTTTCTCAGTTCCCACTCTTTCGTCTTCTCTACCACAGATTCCAAAATCCGAGTTTCTCTACAGTGCGATCGGAGCGTGATGGCGGCCAATCTGACGGCGGGAGCGATCGCGAAGATGCTGAGCGGAGAAGTGAAGGGGAAAGAGGAGATGACGCCGATCCTGCAAGTCACGGAGATAAAGATGATTCAGCAAGCACGGAGGAACCAGGAGCAGAGCGTTGAGAGGTACAAGGTCGCCGTATCAGATGGGATCCAGTCTCAAGAAGATATGCTGAGCGCCGCTTCCAACGTCCTCGTCAAACAAGGGAGTATTAAACTCGGATCGATCCTTAGACTCATTCGATTCAACTGCAGCCCCGTCAGGAATTCAAAGGTAATGATTCTAATGATAAGTTGTGTAGATGATTGATTGTAGAACGAATCAATGTAAATGTTAAACTCTGATTGATTATTGCTTCTGTTACTCTTTGAAAATGCATTTAGCTTCTGTGAGATTTTTCTGGCAGATGCAAAAAAAAACTCTTAGTTAGATTGATCAAACTCTTATTATAGCAACTGGAAATCACAGGGGTCATCTTTACATTTCTCAAGTTTTCAACTTGTGTTCTTGTAGATTGATCAAAGTTATGATTGTATCAGTTTAAGGTTCATATCTTTATGATTGATTCACTTCAATGGTATACTGAATCTCTTGACTGCCTTAATACAGCTTTGGAACATTGATGACTGCTACATTGCAGTGGGAAGGAAACTGGCCTCTGGTCCTTGTGGTCTCAGGTATATCTGTAGACTGTTCTCTGAGAACTGGCCTCAGGTCATTGTGGTTTCAAGTAATGTCTAGATTGTCAATCACATGAAATTGTAACATATATGCAGTAAGGTTTTAGATTCTCATGGTTTACTATAAAATATATGTGATTCTCATGGTTTAATTTAATAAGAGACAATAAAAGTATCTACCAATAATCTACACTTTTGTTAATGTATCTTAGCTTTGTCTCTTAAACTTCAAATATTAATAAAAAATGCTAAGAGACTTAATTTTTGTCCCACCAATAATGATGCTCTAATTTCAAATGTAAAATATGGAATCCTGATTAACCCGCTGATTGGTTGGGTATGCTTGTTTTGCAGGACTAATAACTGGAGGATGAATTAAAGAACAAATTCTTTCTGTCTTTGGCAGCAAAGCTTCAGTGCTATATTATTTCTTCTGGATCTGTTCCTTACAAATGTTTTATCAGACTGAACTATTGAAAGTTTTTTTTTTGCTAAAATATTTTCTATTAAATTGCATGAGAATAAAAAGTTTTACAAAGCCTGACTTAGTGGCAAATGCCTTACAAAAGAACCGAACCCGAAACTGCAGGTAGCACAAGAAACCACTACAGATTTTACTTGTCCTAGCAAAAAATCAGAAGTTAAAGAGAGACTAGAAAGAGTGACTGATGATTTTGGAAGATGTCAAGAAGAGGAAGATGTCAACTGTACCATGCTTGAAAGAGAGAGGAAGCTAGTAGAGGGTTACTCAACCGAATGGCAGCAATCTTTATCTTGATAGTTTTGTCAATTTCCTTGATGATGGCCGATGGTGTTTTGAATCTGCTTCTGTGAAGTCGACTATTCCGCTCCGCCCATATGTAGTAAGTCGAGGCCTGCCAAGCCAGAAGCGTCAGCTGCCGCACGTTCGTCGGAGACCTCAGAACATTAAGACCAGTAAGGACCGCACTCCAATCCCTTGGGGAGGTAAATCCCGATCTGCAAGCAACTGAGTTCCAAACCTCCCAAGAGTATGGACAAGAATAAAATAGATGATCCCTCGATTCAGGGCCCGAGTTACATAGAATGCAAATAGGGTCAGTGTCTATTCCCCACTCCAACATCCTATTTTTCGTAGGACATCTATCAAGAACAAACAACCAAGCCAAAAACTTGTGTCGAGGAATACCATTAGAGATCCACACCTCCTTATACCATGGTACTTGTTGTTGTTTAACACGCAGTAGGTTATACACTGAACTTGTTGAGTAGACCGCAGAAATTCTCCCATCGGGCATCCATTCAAATCTGTCAGGGTCATTAGTGATCTGTAAGGTTGAGAGGAAGGACTGAATACTGACTTGAGCATTAGAGCGAGCAGGAGGAAGATTCCAGCTGCCTGACTCCCATAGTTCCGCCAATGTCACTGATCTCGGGATTCCAGTGCTGTGGGATTTCTCGCCTCGAAGGAATTTCGAGATACTTCCAAATGGTGACCAGTTACTCGACCAGAAATAGCAAGTTTCACCATTTCCCACTGTCATCTTGATCCAATCAAAAACAGTGTCGCGCTGTAACAGAAGGTAGTTCGCAAACCAGGAATTCTTTTGTTTGGTATTGATCACCCAAAAGTTATTGATGTTACCATCAAGCACTTCAGTAAGATACCAAGTTGCCCAGATAGAGTCAGGCTTGAAGAAAAGTAGCCAAACAGGTTTTATTGCACATGCAGAGTTCCAACAGACCCAATTCTTCATTCCTAACCCTCCTTCGAACTTTGGGGTAGCTACCTTTTCCCATGCCACCTTAGCAGCCCCTGATCCCTCTATCTTTCCTTTCCATAAGAATTTAGAGCAGAGAGTGTCAATCTCCGCTAAACAAGCTTTAGGAAGAATGTAGGCGGATGACCAGAAGTTTATGATACCAGATATCACCGTGGAAATCAGTTGCAAGCGGCCTGCGAAGGACAAAGATCTCACCGTCCAGCTGAGGAATTTCGATTTAATAGACTGGATTAATGGAGCACAGTGGAGAATGGATAGCTTCTTTGTACATAAGGGCACACCCAGGTAACGGACAGGAAGTGTACCCGCTGTGAGACCCGTTGCGGTTGATATTGCGTCTATTTCATGAGGTTTTAGACCAGCATAGAATATCGAGGTTTTGTCGATGCTGATCGCTAGCCCTGATCTTGCTTTAAAATCCCTCAGTACATCAAGAATAGCAGTAACCGACTCAAGGGAACCATCACAGAAAATGAGAAGGTCATCAGCAAAGCATAGATGGGTGAGGCCTGTCCGTTCACACTTGGCGTGGTACTTTATGTCTCCTCGCTGGGCGGCCTGGTTTAGAGAAAGAGACAAGCAGTTCATGGCAATCACAAATAAATAAGGAGAGAGAGGGTCTCCCTGCCGAAGGCCGCGCTTGCCCCTGAAGAAACCGTATAAAGAGCCGTTGAATCCTACTGAGAACGAAGTAGAGCAAACGCAAGCTTCAACCCACCGAACAAAGGTCTCAGGCAGATTTAGACCTCGAAGACACTGAATAATGAATTCCCACCGGATCGTGTCAAAGGCCTTCGCTATGTCAATTTTAATGGAGATGCGCTTTTTCCCTCCAAGCTTGTGGTAACCTTGCACAATTTCAGAAGCCAGCAAAGTGTTTTCAATGAGAAGTCTCCCATGGATGAAAGCGGTCTGGTTCGGTAAGATCGCGTCTGCAAGGATGGTTTTGAGACGTTTCACCAGTAACTTTGAGATGGTCTTATACGTTGTGTTACAGCATGAGATAGGACGGTAGTCAGAAATAGCTGAGGCACCTGGTTTCTTCGGAACAAGGGTCAGGATAGTTGCATTTGTTGCGGCAGGGAGAAATCCCGAGATGAAGAACTGTCTCACAGCAGCCACTGTTTCCTCTCCTACAATAGACCAAGCAGATTTAAAGAACGCGGAAGTGAAACCATCTGGCCCTGGAGACTTGTTTGGGTTTAGTTTGAGGATTGTTTTTGTAATTTCCAGATCAGTGGGGAGAGAGCCAATAAGTGATCTCTGCTCTGGGGAGCAACGAAAGTGAATGATCTGCAGGAACCAAAGGAACGGGGACGAGAGCCGAGGCAAGTCCGCAGGAGCAAGAATCGAAGTAAAGTGATCAACTGCAATTTTACACATCAGTTCCGGGTCAGTAACGAGAGCACCATTTGACAACATGAGAGACCTGATAGAGTTGTATGATAGCCGCCCTTGACTCTCATGAAGAATAGGGTGTTTTGGTCACCAAGATGGAGCCAGTTGATTCTAGACTTTTGCTTATAGAAAGACTCCTCAATACCCCTCAAGAAGTTCCATCTGTGATGTATTTCTTTTTCCTCTTCAAAAATCTCAGTAGAGGGATCCTCCAGTAACTTAACCTGCACATCTTTAAGCAAACAATTAGTAGCACTCACTGTTTGAGATATATCAGAAAAATTCTCTTTATTAAGTGTTTTTAACGCTCTTTTCATGTGTTTAAGTCTGTACGCCAACCCGCAGAGATCGAAAATCCTGTGTCCACACTGAATCCAAGCCGTTTCAACCGAATCCAGGAAAGTGGGGTGGTTAGTGAGGAAGTTGAAGAATTTAAAAGGTTTAGTACCAGCTGAGGGGAGGGGGGAGGATAGGTCTATGAGGGAAGGGGTATGATCAGAGAACTCAAATGGGAGGAAGGAAGCAACACTATCCGGGTAACTCTCGAGCCATTGACAGTTTACAAGAGCACGATCCAGTTTCTTAGTAACAGGATTAGCAGGTGAACGGTTAGCCAAGTGTGACTGCTACCACGGAACCTGAGGTCCATGAGCTCCAAATTTAGCGAGTGTCATGCATCTCGATCATGTCAGGGGTAAGGTGATCGACCGAAGTAGACGAGTGCTCGGAGTGGTGGATGATTTGATTAAAGTCCCCTCCAACGATCCAATTTCTTGTCTCCAAAAATAAGGTGGCTTGAACCTCTCTGAGATCATCCCATAGACTCAACCGCTCTTCTCGAAGATTTGAAGCATAAACCGCAGTGAGATGAAAAGAAGTTGACCCCGGGATAGAGACAACGCACGTGATTGATTGGCGCGATTGGTGAAGAATCTGGATAGAAGCTGGGTATTTCCAGATCACAATGATTCTTCCATCATCATCAGTGTCATGATTAGAGTAAAAGTTCCAGCCGTTACAGGCTCGCTGCATAACGAGGTTCAGGTTCGGTTCTTTGATATGTGACTCCAAAATAGCACCACAAACAGGCTGATTAGAAGACAGCCAACTAGCAAAAGGGCGATGCTTGTCTGAATCGTTAAGCCCACGGACATTCCAAAAAAAGGTTTTTATAGACATAATTAAAGATGGTAGAGAGCCTTCCCTTGGGCAGAGGGAGGACTCGAGGTATCTGAGGAAGGAGGGGAAAGGGAATCAACAAGAGAAAGGGGCAAAAAGGGGTTTGAGATAGTGACAACAGAGAAAGAGGGTGGTGGGTTTTCCTGAGGTTTAATTTCTGAAGGAGGTGGGAGGAGGTCAGTTTGAAGTGGTGAAGGGTTTTTAGAGGGTGAAAGAGGAGGAATGAAAGGATTAAAAGAGGAGGGGGTGGAAAGCGAGCTAGGCTTGGGTGGGGTGAGGGTGAGAGGATGGTGGGAGAGGAGGTGGGGCAGCGAGCTAGTACACAATTAGTAGCAAGGGGAGAAGGAGCTTCATCCATCACAACATCACTGATGAGAGGGCTCTTTTCCGCCAGTACAAGCGGTTCTGAACGGTTATCAATCACCATTGAGACTGACTGATGGACAGCAGGAATAGGAGAGGAAGGGGGGGCTTGAACAGAAGAGGAAGGAGGGGTAACTGACGAGAGGGGAGTGGTGATAGTTTGTGGGTCAGGGGGAGGGATAGTTTGTGAATCAGTGGGTGGGATAGGTTGAGGGCCAGAGCTACTCATCGAAGCCGCAGCAGTCTTCCGAGCATTGGTCTTTGATTTATCTTTTACAAGTGTCCATTCAGGCTTCTTTGGGCAGTTTTTCATGAGATGACCTTGCTCCTTGCAGGTGTAGCAGGTGTGGGCAGCATGATTCTGCTTGGAGCTAGAAGACTTAGGAGGAGGAGGAGGAATCTGTGGACAGCTTTTGGAGACATGCCCAATCTCTTTGCAGGTTGCACAGATCGGTGGAACCCACGGGTATTCCACAGTGACATTGACGAAGGTTCCATCTTGGCGACCAACCTCAACAATTTTCGGCAAAGGGACAGTTGCATCAACTTCAACTTTAACATGAGCCACACTGATGCTGGTTATTTTCAAAGTCCAGTCATCTGTCTCCTTAGGCTCCCCGATCTGGCCAGCGATGTGACTCAAACCCTTTGGGTGAATCAAGTCAAGAGGGACATCAATAAGATGCGCCCACAGTTGGATACGTTGGAGTGACGGGACGGAGTTATCAGAGTTCGCAGACCACTGCGAGACATGAAATATGGTAGTATCTACATACCAGTAACCTTTCAGGAGCACTTTCTGCTTGATATAATCATTTGGAATGCGAACCAGAACCGAGTTGGTCGCAGGCGACATGTGGATCTCCAAATGCTTGCCCTTTCCCCACATGAAGTTAAGGACATTTTGAATCAGAGAGTAAGCAGGGATTCGCCCAAAAAACTTGCAGACCACAAAGTCACGATGGAGCTCTGCACCCATCTGATAAACTTCGTCAGGTATAATCACTCTCGGGTTTCCAGAAGGTCCATAAGATAGAGGCGAAAGACGTTCAAGCGACCTATCAATATTGTGCTTTACTTTGGAGACCCAAGTAGAGTTTGGATTAACAGAAGGATTAAGGGGAACAGGTGGGGTATTTGAGACGGGTAAGGTAGAAGGAGGGGCTGGGATTTGTGGATTAGGGTTATTAGCGGGGAGATTAGTAGGAGAAAGGGGAAGAGGTTTCAGGGAGGGAGGAGCGGATCCAAGTAACCCATGGGAGGAAGAAACGGGAAAAGCTAATCCAGGTACTGAAGCACAATTACAGTTCACAGATTTAGAAGAGAAGTTTGAGAGATTGGGGACGGGATTGAAGTAAGAGGAAAGGAGAGAGATAGTAGGTGAGAGATTAAGAGCCACAGGCTCAGATTGAGAGTTCGTGACTGGATTGACAGCATGAACAGTAGAAGGAGAAAGGGGGACAGTGACAGAGGATTGAGAAGAGGAGGGGAGAGGTTTGAGGGGAGAGACACGAGAGGGAGGAAGAGGAGGGAATTGGGTGGGGTCAGGGTCAGGGGGATCGGGGAGGGGAGGGGACGGTGGAGATTACCGGCCGGCACAGCAGGGTTCAGCGGGGACGCGAGGACGACGGATAACCAAGGGTTAGCCATAAGATCAAATAAGTTGTGTTGAACTATTGAAAGTTCCTTAAGCTTGGTGATTTTTAATTTTATTTTCTTTGTTTTTATTTTTATAAGTAATGTTGCTATGTATGCGATGATCAGTTGAACAAAAACTTGTTGGATATGCTTTCTTGATTTACTTTTGTATATACTTTGGTCTGATGTTTCTACTTTCTATCAGAGATTCTAGGTATGTATTTTATAAAAATAAATATATAATATCTTATCATTTTTATTCCAATATAAATAATGTCTATTTTTGTGTTTTCGAAAATATTTTCATGTCACAAACGTAGTTTGCATGCGATTATATTTTTTTTACATATAATAATAAGAAAGTAAAAAGATATATCTGCTTTAGAAATTTTGATCATAATCAAATACTAGAGTGTACTCACTAATATTTTTCACTTATGTTAAAGAAGTTTTATTTATGTGACAAAACTATTTAATATATTATTCGAATTTGGTTTTATTTATTATATAACTATATACAATGTTGTTTGTGTGTTTCATTAGACGTTATACAATGTTTTGTTATTGATTCTGAATATAATTTGTCATCTATTGTTAGTTAATATCAATCTTTTTTTTTTTAATATGGGGTACAATACTTCTTCCTAATAATATCATCAAAAGTTGAAATAATAAACATAAATTTATAGTTTGTATATATTACTATTTTTTATTTATAATCATGTTTCAGATTTAAATATTTGTTATATATTATATTTTATCGCAAATTTATTTGCAGATAAGAATATACATATATTATTCATTTTATTTTTCAAAATTTTGTTTATATATTATTGTTAATATAGTTGAATATTTGCTTTTCATAAAAGGACTACTCCGAGATGATCATCATCATCATTTGGTTGATAGCAACTAATCCTCAAAAAGATACTGTTAACTAAATGTAATAGTTCAGGCACTCTAACACTAGACTCCATTCTAACAGCTTTCGATCGATAGACACCATCTTCAACATCATCTATCGCCAACTGAAGAATAAGGAGGAGATAGAAGGGGAGCTTGGTTAGATTTTTTTTTTTTTTTTTAGATCTTTAAATTTTAGTTTTTCATGGTTATTGGCCAAATTTCTCTTTCAATTGCTGACAAAAAAAAGAATATTGTCCGGTTTGGTTATATTCGGTTTGATTAGCAGTTCGAAACCAACCCTAATCAAGTGTTCTTTTGTCCTCGGACGCTTCGTTTCTTTCCATTTATTCCTTCTCTTAACCTTTTAAGTTTAAGTTTTAACTCTCAATCTTCTGATTTACTGTTCTTCAAAAGTTTCAAAATCAGTTTGCTTTGGGTGTTTCCTTATCTTGTTTTGATTTGACGAAACTTGCATTCGTGCAGAGAAAGATGGATCGTATCGGAAGTCTACCTGAAGAGGTTCTTTGTCATATATTGTCTTTCCTCACGACAAAGGAAGCTGCTTTAACATCGATTCTCTCTAAAAGATGGCGCAATCTGTTCACACTCGTCCCTCATCTCGACATTGACGACTCTGTGTTTCTTTATCCCGAAGAGGGTAAGCGGGAAAGAGAGGGTATCCTTGAAAGCTTCATGGATTTTGTGGACAGGGTTTTGGCTTCGCAGGGTGATTCTCCCATCAAGAAATTCTCCTTGAAATGCAAAACTGGTATTGACACAGATCGTGTGAATCATTGGATATGCAATGTCCTTGGACGTGGCGTTACAAACCTCGAACTTATCCTAGATTTTCCTAGATCCGATGATGACGATTTAGATTATATGTATTTTCTGCCTGACGAGCTGTTCGTTTCTAGCAAACTGGTGGAGTTGAATTTAAGAAGCGAGTTTGGTGTTGATTGGTGGCGTGGAGGGAGAGGAACTTTCTTACCAATGCTTAAGACTCTCACCTTTGACTCTAAGTGGATTCTGTTATGTGATGAACTTGAGGTCTTTCTCTCTGCTTTCCCTGTTCTTGAAGAGTTCTACATGGCTGAGATTGAGTGGGATTCGGATGAATCCGTGTCTAGTGAAAGCCTTAGGAAGTTAACTATCTATACTAGCGGTTTCGAAGACTTTCGGAATCCGAAGAGCATTTCGTTTGATACTCCGAACCTAGTTTACCTTGAGTATTCTGATTTCGTTGCCGCGGATTATCCGAAAGTTAACTTGCCCAATCTATCTGAGGCTGTGCTCGACCTTAAGGTAACTGGACATCAGATGGACCTAATACGAGAACCAGATGTTGAAGATGATGATTTTCTACGTATTAGAAATGTTTGGAAGCTCATAAAAGGGTTAAGAAGTGTTAATAAACTTTTCATTTCTGCTGAGACTCTTGAGGTCAGTTGTTATTTTCTGAAACAGTCATTAAATGTTCTGAAACAAGTGTTGTAGCTTTGGTAAAATGTTGAGATGGGTTTTTGTTTTGTCTTCAGGTACTTTCTCTATGCTGTGAGACGATGCCGGTGTTCAACAACCTCAAAGTTCTACGTATTATCTGTGATGCGGGTCTGGGATGGCAAGCGATGCCGGCTCTCTTAAGGAACTGTCCACGTTTAGAAACTCTAGTCCTCAAGGTATAGGCTCAAAACATTGTACAATGGTGTGTTAGTATTCACTTATCGACTCTGGCTTCCTCTTTCAAGGGTCTGTTACACCATGTGACTGACAAATGCGGGGATGTATGTGACTGCATACCCCGGGAGGACAAAGGTCGTTCACTATTATCATGTCCAGTGAAGAAGTTGGAGATCAGAGGGTTTCAAGGAAAAGTTAGAGAGAAAGAGATGATAAGGCATTTCCTGGAGTCTTTCCCATGTTTGGATGAGATGGAAGTATATGGGGACCAAAATGAAAACGATGATCCTACGAACTTGGAAGTAAATAGAATTTATAAGATGGTCGCATACAAGGTCCACGGGGATGAGGTTAACCCGGAGACTGTGCTACAGTCTAAGAGTATGTCCCAAACCCGGATGGAGGAAATCTCATCTCAGGTATATTTAATTTACATAAAAAAACCATTACGGTTTTTAATTTACTAATCTGTCCTTTTCTTGGATTCTGCAGTTTACACCCCGCAATAACAAAAACATGTACGATATGGTTTACATCTTGCATGGAGCTCCTCCTCCACCACCACCGCAAGAGATGTCTCAGGACGACCTTAGAGAGCAGCTTGATGCTGCCAATGCCAAACTTGCGGAACTTAAAGAGGAATTTAAGGAAGGCAAACGGGTACACGATGATTTGTTTGATAGAATTGTTGATCTGAACCCGATGATAGCATCAGCATTGAAGGCTCGACAATCTGCTACAGACTCGGAGGAAGCAGAGGCGTCGAAGGATCAGGAGAAGAAGCGAGACTTCGAGGCTCTGTATGAAATCATGGCCGACCTGTATCCACATTTTGCATCAGTGCTGAGGGCTATGCGTGCGACCGAGTTAGAGCAAGTGGAGCCGTCGAGGCATCAGGGGGAGATGGCCGAGCTCGACCAAACTACATCCACAGCTGTGGTGGCAGCAGATCTTTTGCCCCGAGATGGACACTAGATTTATGATTGTTTTAAATTTGTAAAACTTATATGTTACAAATTAGTAGGCTGCGCATTTGGATGGGGTTTCGGATCAGATATTTTGGATATTGGGTATTCAGATTCAGGAAAACTGGTACTGATTAGTTTGTTTATAATTTTGGATCGTAATAGGTTCGATACCCGGTTTGGTTTGGTTATATGATATCTATCTGGGTTCGGTTTGGATAAAATCGTAACTCAAAATACTATAAACAAGACTCGTTCGATATTTTAGATTCGCTGGTTTAGATTATTTTTTATTGGTTGAATTCGGCTCGAGTTTTCGGTTTCAGTTTATTTATCCACCCGTAAACAAATCTATGTTTATTTTACAGGACAACATACTACAATGATGCATATGATGAGGATGTCATCTAAATCTATGGTGATCAACCCCCAAAGGATGCTTATCCTGTAGCAAGTATCTTCTCCGATCTTTCATATTTACAGATGTTGGGAGTATTAGTGAGTGCAACACAGAAAATGCGTGGTTGTCTTATTGAAGTTATAAAACTCAGACTGAACATGTAAAGTTACAAAATCTCAAATAGTTTAGAAGAAAAAGTAGAAAATTTTCAAATATCCCTCATGAACAAACAGCCTCCAAGTAATGATCTCTCACTATCAAAGGGGTATACAACACTACACAAACTTGAGCTGTCGTGAAAACCTACAAATACATTAGAGAAGTTGAAGATTGAGACTTATAGCAATCTTGAAAATGTCAATAGATAGTTGAAGATTTAAGATATTACCTCTTCAAATTTTAGTTTCTATCTTAGACCTTGAACTCGTGGACGTGGAACCATTTCGTGGATGACCATTTGTTTCCTTTCACTACTGGACATCCACCTGAAAAATAAAACCAGAGGATATTGAAGTTTAGAGTCATTGATATTGTTGTTATTCTCAGTGAAAGCAAAAGAGAGTTAGTTTTTGGGTTGTTGAATCTCTTCACCATGCAAACTGGAAGGGTCTAGAGAGGCATCAGGTCTCATGTTCCAGAAAAGTAAAGCATCTCGCTTCTTTGGTAGAACAGAGAGTCCTTCTTTCCCACATTTCGAGAGCTCGTTCCACCATGGGACTGCACTAATGTTTCCTTTTGCTGCTGGGAACACTGTCTCGCCACCATCATCAACATCCGAGCTAAAGTTTTGTGTAGAAAAAAAAAAAGATTAAGAAAATAAATAAAGAAATTTCTCTGAGAAAAAAAAAAGATTTATTTTGGTTACTTACAGGTACATAAGTACAGTAGCTATACGTTGTCCTCCGTTCTTGGTGTTGAACTCATCTAAGAAGTAATCATAGTGAGGCTCATACTTCTGGCCTACTTGGTAGTGAAGAACTTGAAGACCTTCTCCATTTTCTACAAACAAAAAAAAAGTATGATCCATAAAATCATTATCTGAGGAGAAACTGCAAACGGTGATCTTTAAGATGTTTTCAGCACTTCCTTATTGGGTAACTAAAGCAAAAAGGGAACGTACCAACAGGAATGAAGGTGAAATCTGAAATCCTTTGCTCAATCCTCTCAACAACTTGGTCATGACCTCTTTTAAGGAAAGTTCCAGAGCTCGTCCTTACTCTGAAGAGGGGCAAAAGTTAACAAACCTTCCCAAGTTTGAACTATAAGGGACAAAGAGTGGGGCGGAGACAAAACCTGCTATCTTTGCTCCCACCGGTTTTCTCATCAACCACAGTTGACTTAACCATGTTTGGTTTAGCCAGGCTGATCAGGTGCTCACATTCTTCATTGGTCTAAAAAAAGAAACAGAAACGAAAAGAAGCACATTATCACATCTCTGACATTCCAATTAAACAACTCATTTCAGACACTATCCCCTATATAACGCATTGAGCATTTCCAAATCTTGTTCGAGAGAAGTCATCCTAAATCTAAATTCTAACCTATAGGCTATAGGGCAGAACAAAGTAATCTTCATCAATCATCAAAGTTTAGCAATGTAAAACTGCAGTTTGTAAATTCTAACCCATTTCGAGGAGATCTAACCTCAATGTGATCACAAAGTCAAACTTGATCAAACAAAATCATCAACTTAGCTTTATCTTGTCAGACAAGAAACAAGAATCTCTAAGAAGACGCAATCTGAGTTACCAAGAAATTGTGGTAAACAACAGCTCTAGGCTCCCACGATATCACTTCAACCCAACGCTCGCCGTCGCCTTCACCTTCTCCACCATTACTAATCAAAAAAAAAAAAAAAAAAACATGCTCAGCAATCGTTTCAGAGATTCAAATAGAAAACATCAAAAAAAAGAATCGTTAAATCACTAACCTCTGCTCCTCCTGGCTCTTGCGTACAATGTTGGTCAAATCGTTGGGCTTGGAAGAGTTTCTGTTGGCATTTGGAAGTGACAAGATCCCGAGACCTAGAAGAATCATGAGCACTACGAGCAGAAGGATTATCACCGTGAACGCCTGAGTCGATCTCGATGATGATTTTCGCGGTTGGTAACGAAGGTGGTTGTTCTTGGTTTTCGACGCCATTGATTGACTTTTTGATTTTCTGTATATTTTCTCTCTCAAGATCTAAATGACTAACATTGAAGAAGACCAAGTTACAGAGCAGCTTTCGTGATTGGAGTTTAATTATAAATATATATATATATGCAATTATTGTTATGTACTTTTGTCTTCGTGTTTGTTTTCTTCTTCTCCGTCGTGTATTTGTTGGATACAGACACTGTGTAAGAAGGTGGCTTTGACTTTTAGTATTCGGACTCAGCCCTTCAATTTTCTTTTATTTATTTTTTAGGTCCCGATACTTTTGGGTAATTCGGATTTCAACCTAATTTGTTTTGTCTATTTGTGTGACAAACTTAAGCCGATTACTATAATATCCTCGATTTTATCTGGCGCTAATCTCATTGTCTGGATTAGTTTCTTACATTTCCAACATACAATAATGGAGTCGTTGGAAAAGAAAAAGAGTTTTTAATTGCGAATTTTATATTGAGTACGATATTATTTTAATTGTAAATGGCGATAAGACATGCTTTATGATCACAAAATACAAATGATGTTAAATCTAAACAAACGAATAAAAACATTGTTAGGATTTACTTTGGGAGATGTCAAATAAAGAGGCTTTGAAAGTTATAACTTATCAAGGTAAGTCAATAATGGAAAATAGCACATAGATCTATCCCCTAGTATTTTTTTCTAGTCTTCGACTACATTTATAAATCAAATTTCTTATTGTTCTATGTAAGTTATCTTTTGTTTATCTATAAATTATTAAATTGAGATGTGATAAGAACATGTTCAACATTACCAAAACATGATTTGGTCACATCTTTAAGTCTTTGTTTGTCTATCTAAAAATGAGAATAGTCAACCTTTTCTCTTAGTGGGTATTGATTAATACTAAGTCCTTGGTTTTTTTCTGTTAATACAAAGTCCTTAGTTAATTTTTAGTAGTAGACCACTAATCCAATTCTTATCAACATAAAGATAATATAAATCAATTTTCAGATAAGCTTAAGATGTTATTTTACATCCACCCCAAATTAATTTTACATTCTTTTAATATTGTTCTACTGATCCAGATCAATTAGTTGTTTTTATCAAACATAGTGTTGCTACTAACTAATACTATAACCGATGATTAAATTTGGCAACAATTCCGTAATATTTTGAGGAAAAATATAAACCCATTGGTCCTAGATTGCAACATATAAGGTCTTCTACGGTCTCGTTAGAAAATTTAAGACTAGACTAATTGGAACATTAGATAGAGAGGAATTGTTCATCTGATATGTAATGAATCTTTCTTATCGGAAGAATTATATAAACACCAGAGTACAATAACCTTATCATCTATGGAACATGAGGAAATTAGTGTTCCATAGTAGGATTGAATTTTATTCAATAGTTACAAATCAATAATCACACAATAAAGTCCATATCCATTAGAAGCAGTAGCACATGAATGTACATAGACACAAACACACATATATGTAGACATATACACAAGAGAATTGATCTTGAAAGAGATTTTGCTCATATCTAAAAGACATTGAGCGACGTTGCATAAAGAGGAATGCAAGGCTTGAAGGAGAAATAGTTTGGTACATAAGACGAAAACCTCTTTCTCTTCAGTGAATCTGCAGATCCAAGAGCAGGCTGGTTCAAGTAGGCGTACTTGCTCTTCATCCACCTGATAGAGGATACACATCAAGACTCAAACTTAAAATCGTATTATGACATCTCAAATAGCTCAGAAAATCAAGTGGTTCTTGTTTTAGATTGTGAATGCTTCAATATATGTGTTTAAGGTGTAAGATTATGCCAAGGAGAAATAAACAGAGACCAGTCTTTAATTCCCTCATGAACTTCGATTTCCGGGTCCTCCATGTCCAAGCTTTCTTCAAAGCGTTTGTAGTCCTCATCCTGCAATAACTGTCGATCTTTGAAGTTCTAAAGAATCTCCCCAAGTTAAAAACATGAGATCATATAAAACTTATACATAAGAAACATCCATTTTTTTCCTCTTAAATGAATCAAGAAACGGACAAGAATTGTTAAAACAAAAGGACATACAGAGAGATTACGGGCTCTGACACGAGCTGCAGCCTTAATAGCAGCAAAGAGATGCTCCTCTTCAATGATCTGCTTCTGCCTCCAGAACTTCTTGATCTGTATATTGGTTATGCTGTCTCCATCGATTTTTCTTGATCCATATCCTGGGGATGGAGGAAGCGGTGGAGGAGGAGGCGGCATCATCGACTTCTTGAAACACAAATTCTCAGACTCATCCATAATCTGCTTCTTCATATTTATACAGCTAAAACACTTGAACTATATACACAACACAAGTAGCTCAAAGATCACAAAAGCTACTGAACCTAACAGATTCTGAATCTAACTTCAAACTAAAGAGATACACCTGAGATTCTTAAAGAGTCTACCAAACAATTAAATGAACGTCTACGTCTACTCTGCCAACTTGTTGCAATTATCTTGTACGTCAAGACAAACTATAAGCTTTAAGCTAAACTGTAGAAGAAAAAGACAGGTGGGTGTAACTTCTAATCTTCATTCAATAATAAAGTAAGCAATTAGGTAATGTCAAGGATAATGCAAAAGCATATGGTCTTGAAGCACCTAAGGGTACATCTTTCAATCACAGCCGTTGATCATAATGGCCATCGCAATCAATATCACCAAAAGGCCATTTTCACCATGACGTACTCCATTAAACAACTATTTGTGCTTGTTCACTTATGCTAAAAGCCGATAGTAATAAAGAAAAATAGATATGTCATTTGCTACTGAATGAACTCGGATATGAAACCCGAATCCATATTCATTCGATCTGCGCAGTAAAATTATTTAAACAGAATTAGTTTGTAGGATGATATTTTTAGGTTTGTTCCAAACCAAACACGTATCCAAAAAAAAAAAAAAAAAAACTGAACATGGAGAAGACCTAGAGCAGGATGGTACAAATGCAATGTGGATAGCTGTTTTAATAACACAACGAATTGCCCTCAGGCTGGATGGATCATACGAGACTATAATGGACACTATAAAGGAGCAGTACAGAGCAGAGGGATGAAAGTTAAAAATGCTTTTGAGAGTGAGTTTCAAGCTGTGATAATGGCCATGCAATACTGTTGGAGTAAAGGATATAACAAAATCATAATGGAGAGTGATTGCCAAAAGGTTATAGATATCCTAAATAACAAGATCCTGCACTTTGAGGGATACAATTGGACTCGGGAAGCAATGTGGTGGAAGTCAAAGTTTGAAGAAATTGAATTCACATGGACAAGACTCAATGGAAATAGAAGTGCTGATCTACTTTCAAAAAAGCAGTTTCCTTTAGACATTTCTTTCTGTTATCATTAGGGGTGGACACGGATCGGATAGTACCATATTTTTGGTATTTGCTTCGTATCTTATGAATATCTGATTTTCTGATTTGCTTTGCTTCGGAGAATTACGGATATTCGGTTTTCCGGATATTCGGAACTTTTTTAAATATTTGCGAATATTTACGGATATCTCATACACCACCATATTTTATACACATAAATCTAACAAAATTATACATGTTTTGTTTTTTTTTTTTTTTTTAAAAATAGTCTTATATAATATTAAACCAAAAGTGAAAATTAGTGTAATTATATGTTCCATACTTTTTTATAATAAAATAATTTTTTTTGAAAACATATAATTTTAGAAAATTGTAGTTTTTAGAAAGATTTTATATTCTTTCCTTAATTTAATACATTATATATTTTTATAAATAACACAAATATATGTTAAAGTAAAATTTATACATATTTAATTGTAGATATTCATTTATTTGTATAAAAACCGTAGCGGATCGGATATTCGCCTTTAAAAATTTTAGTATTTGTTATTTGCTTCGTTTTTAACGGATATTGAATTTTAATATTTGCTTTGCTTCGAAGACGTACGGATATTCGGATTTTTTGGATTGAATCGAAACGAATAACGAATCGAATCAATTAACGGATAAAATGCCCACCCCTAGTTATCATTCTTATATTCTTTTCTTTATAGCGGATATCCTACATAAGGATTGTGGGAAACGAAATTCACACCGTCAATTTTAATAAGTAAGATTGCGGAGGAAAGCCAAGTAAACCCGACTTTCCTTGAAGGTCCGGATTCTCTGCGACAGCCAACGACAAGTGACCGAATAAATGCGGAAAAGGTTTTGTTAAGATTTTGGGACTGGACCTTAAGAAAGGCTGCCTACGTACCCCTTTCGAGGATCAAGTCGGACGTAGTTCGGTTCAGAAATAAATGAACAAGAGATCGAACCGTCAGGCGGGTTAAATTACAGTATGGCGTTTGTCATAGAAGCAGTGTCGAAGATAGCGGCTAGGGTTTCTATGCGCGGAGCTCTTAAGTAAAGAATCGTCCGATCCTTCCGAGGAGCGGAGATTTGCGGCGAGGCTGACCAGGCGTTCTAGGGCCTGTCTTGATAGTCTAACCGCCTAAATTCTAAGTTCTATCAGCTAACAGGAGCTCTCAAGGTCTCTAATCTAGGATTTTCGGATCCCCTTCTCCTCTGCTCTTGCTATCCTTATATACCCACTCCTAGGTCGGTTTGCCTTAGGATGATGGACCTCGCCTTTGGGCCCAAGTTTATCTCTTCAGAAGTATTCCATTTTCACGATCTTTGTAATTATCCTCGATTTTTCCCTATTTTGGTGACTTGATGCTTATCCGATGTTCGGGAAATCGGATAAACCGTCATAGCCTGATTGGGCCTGAATTCTTAAAATCGTAAGTAATTATGTGGACTTGTCTTAAGTCGTTGAGCGTTTTATCGATTTCTGGAAGACTATCTTTCTCGTAAAATAAACTGCATAGCCTAAAGGATCGATGTTCGAGTTAATCGATCTTGTTTTATGCGATACCTTCTACGAGAAATCCAATCCTTCTATTTTTTATCGTAAAACATCGAGGATGATTCCAATCGAATCGAAAGATGTTTATTCTGTAGTCGTGATCGTACCAAACTCACGAGGATCGATCCAAACAAGCCAAGATGGGATCAGACCGAGCATGATGGGACGAGACCAGGGCGAGGGCCGTCGACCGGCGTTAAGTGACCGCGTCAGCCGGCGCCCGGGCCGAATGCCGCCCGGCCGGGCGGCCAGCGTGGCGTGTGCGCCCGGCGCCGGGCGGCCAGCGTGGCGTGTGCGCCCGGCGCCGGGCGGCCAGCGTGGCGTGTGCGCCCGGCGCCAGGCGAGTGCCGCCGTGGGTTTCTGTTGCCGATCTTTCCCGTTAGTCGTTCGTGCGGAAATCTTTGAGTTTGGAAGGATCGTTAGCCGAAGATTTCGAGATAACTGTTTTCGACCTCACCAGAGAGTGGATATTCTAATTTGAGAAAATCTCGTATAACTTCTTTTCAAATTATCCGAGACTTTTTGTTTCAAGAAATACTTTCCAGAGACTTTCAGTCATTGATTCCGTCGTGACCGATTTTGACACCAACAGTTAGCCCCCCAGCTCGTTAGAACCTTCGTGATGTTCTTGCGAGCGATAAGACATGTCAGGTAAGATAGGCGGAATTAATGGTTGAAAGGCTCCGTTGAAAGTGGTAAAATTGGGGCTGCGCCTTTCGAAGGCTGCCTACGTACCCTTGTTGTAGGGATCAAGCCTTCCGTAGTTCGTTTTGGAGTTTAAGACCCTTGTGATCTGTTTTCCAGCGAGACTTATATGGTCTGGTTATGTGTCATGAGAGACTTTCGAGCATGATGTTGTTGATGTATTTGTTTTGGTCTGGGCGTTGTGAGGCCATTATGTGTTTTTCGATTTTTTATGAACTTCAGTTTTTTTTCGAAGTATGAGAAAGAGGTTGTGAGTTGTCGTCTCATTCCTAGTTCCCTGATGATCACCGTACCTACTGTTTGCATAAAGCGAGATTTTCCGCGGTTTACCAATTTACGCAAAAAGTTCGTGAAACGAATAGGCTTAAGTGAAGAGACAAATTTTGGATCTCGTATACCATACTATGTCCGTGAGATGTCAAGATCCAGCGTGGCTGGGTTTAGGGCAAGACCTAGATTTATTCTCGGTCTGAGGCTTTGCGATGACATATCGGCTTTCGTTTTGCCTGTTTGCGATTTTAACCTGACTCGTACCGTTTAAAATCCGTGAATTGTTGTCGGCTTATATGATTTGTCTAGGCGTGAGTCGAGCTACTTCCTTTACGAAGATCTAAACCAAAATTTGGATTTCTTGTATAGCGCGCTATGTTTATCCTTGTCGGATGCAAGAGAGCCTACCCCTTGAAGGGCGGCTATTTGTCTGTTTAGGACGTTAGAGTTCGTTTGTTGTGATCAGCAACAACAACATGATGCCAGTTTAGAGGCATGTTACCGTTTAGAGGTGTGTTTGTATGTTATGAGTTCTAGAGACGAGGATTTCGTCTGGAACGTTTTGAGGAAAAGAATGTCCTTCGAGCGTTAGCGACGTCTCGCAGTGCCGAAGGTCGAGTTTTCCTTGTGCCGCATTTCGTGGTTGAAATGTTCGCGGGCTTGGAGATGTTTTGCCAATGTTCGCAGCCATAAACTGTTGTTTCGGTTTGGACGCATGACCAAGGGGTCGCGTAAGTTTGACCCAGGGAGCAGCGTCTACATTCACGGTGCTTCGTGAAGTGTTGGCCTTCCGGGATTCGATTGTATATATTAAGGATGACTCATATAACTCTTGGAGCCTTGTCACGAATGTTTCTTTTCATGCCGTGTTTACGGGGCGTATAGAACTTAATCGATTGACGATAAGTTTAAATCTTCCGTTAACCATATGGCTGTTAGGACTGAATTTTGGTATGAAGAGTTTATCGTATGATTTCCGATTCTGGGTTATACGACAAATTGCTTGCGTAATAGTCACTTGGCGTTCTATGAATAAATCGTGGATTGTTGTTTTTAGCCGTTAAGTGATTGGAGCGGTGGTCGCTCAGTAGCTTTGGATTGGCATGGAGGCTAGATTCAGCCATATCGCCAAGGAAGTTGTTGGTAAACGATCAGACCACGACCCTTATTAAGGTCATGTTAGCTTACGATTGTCCTTAATGGGGATGCCGAGTTCAGGTCCGGGCTTTACGGAAGGGCGTAGTTGGCCGAGGGCCAAATAGCGTTTACCGGGATAGACATGCCAAGCATAGCGGAGTCTTCTGAGTTATGGCTGATGGCTTTTAGAAGCGATCTTCCACTTTAGGTCTCAGTTATCGATGAATGGTTCAGATAAATTTTTTGTTGCATGAAAATCGTTTCATTTTATCCAGGGGACAAAGTTTAAGGGATCGACGCAGGACACGCGCGGGTTCGTTTGCGTGATTATTTCCTGCTCGGACGTAACCGCGGGGAGTGAAAGCAGGAGCCAGAAACCTTGTGGAGCAAAAACTGTCTATGACAGCTACCCGTTGGACCCATTATGTTTAATTTACGAAAGTTGCTTTGTATGAATTGACTCGACCATACAGAGGATTTTTCGTAAAAGTGATCTAAGAGGGGGTTTTCGCAAAGGTAACCGGAGAGCGTTTCTCACAAATTACTTGCGATATTCGCGACCACGGATTATGTTTTCCTCATTCACTTTTGCGTACTGCGAAATCGTTTTGCATGAGACCGATCATGTTTTTTCCATAGGCTGTTTTGTTTATAATATTCTTGTTATAGGAAAGTAACGGATGACCGGTTTCATGGAGATAGAAAATCGCAGATTGTCAAAGTAGCGATGTTTCCGCTGATTGCACGGGAGATGTTTCCGCTATGATTTCGACCTTTAGACGAAAGCTGCTTCGAATTACTCACGGAGTTTTACCGAAGGTTATTTTGTTATTTTCGTAGTTCACCGTCGTGCTATTAGTCTGACGTTGGTACACGTTTCTAGTCGCGAGTTTGCGACGAGAGACGACGTAGAGTTTTCAAAACTATGTTTGTAACGGTTGAGCTTATGCCGCTAGCGTTTTTTAGACGAATCTTATTGCTGCGAGAGTTTGCTTTGTCAAAAGCGTTGTCTTGATGCTGAAGCAAAAAGTTTTCGAAGATGGGATTATATGGGTATAGTATACGTACCTACTTCCCTTTTATTTTTACGAAATAAAACGGGTTAGCCGTTCTTCCGAAGGCTTGTGTACATTTTTTCTTTCTTTTAGGAAGCGGGATGAGTATGCTTTTAGAACGCGTGGCGATCGTTTCTCGGTTTTTCGAGAGACTAGATCGGTTTGCATGTTCTGCCTGGACAATAAGGAATGATGGAGCAAGACTGGAAATTTTGCCTAAGACTTAGCTTGCTAGACTATCCACCTAGGTCCTAAGTTCCCTAAATTCTACGGCAATTTTCAAGACGTTTTTGTTCCTGTCCTACGAAGAATTAAAACCTTTACAAAATTTTTTGAGAAAATAGTCTTTTGAAGGTTTCGGCATTTCCGAAGGAATCCCATTTTCTCGTATAGTCGAGAAGATTGGTGTTTAGAATAACCGTGATCGTTTAATACGATGAATCGAAATCCATTCATCATTCGAACCTTTTATGGTCTTCCGAGATTTCTCGAGTGTTGGGATAGAGATGGACTTGGATTAGTAGACTTCCCGTCTTCGAGGGTTTGAGTAATGAGGCTTCGAACTTAGATTCTAGAATATGAGCTTTGTTAAACAATCGAAGACTTTGCGGAAGAATCGTCGTGTTTCTAACAATCCGAACAGGGTTTAAGGGACCAAGATGTTGCCGTTGCCGAGATCACGAAACGATTGACGGATGGGCGCCAGGACCCTTGCCGGGCGCCAGACGGAAATAACAGGCCTGCCGCCGGGCGCCAGACGGAAATAACAGGCCTGCCGCCGGGCGCCAGACGGAAATAACAGGCCTGCCGCCGGGCGCCAGACGGAAATAACAGGCCTGCCGCCGGGCGCCAGACGGAAATAACAGGCCTGCCGCCGGGCGCCAGACGGAAATAACAGGCCTGCCGCCGGGCGCCAGACGGAAATAACAGGCCTGCCGCCGGGCGCCAGGCGCTGGCGTGGTCGGTCTGCCGCCCGGTGCCAAGCGCCACGCCCGTGCCGTGTCAGCGTCCACCGATGCTGCTGTTGCTTCGCCGTCGATCCCGGGGCTCACGGACTCAAAGATCGAAGTTACGAAAACTCAGGCAAAGATGCATGGTACTGAGACAGGACCGGGCTCGTCCTATGACGGGACAGAGAAATCCTTCTCATGGGCGAGGTGGTCGAGATAGCGACATTGTTTTCTTCGTAAAATCTCAACGGAAGCTCCGATTGGGACGAAACGAAAACCATCTTGACATAGACTCAAAGGAGAGCAAAGTAAGGTTTCCACAGGCGAGGTGGCCATGGGCGAGGTGACCTTGGTGATGGTTGTTCTTGTCCACGGGCGAGGTGGCCGGGAGAGTGATTTTGTTCCCTTCGTAAAATCTCAACGGAAATTCCGATTGAGCCGAAACGAAAGCCACTTTGATCTAGACTCAAAGGATAACGAAGGTGAGTTCGCCCTGTGGCGAGGTAGCCATGTCGGAGTGTGAGGTGACCTCGGTAATGTTTGTCCTTGCCCACGGCGAGGTGGCCGGGACAGTGACTTTGTTCTCTTCGTAAAATCTCTACGGAAACTCCGATTGAGATGAAACGAAAGCCATTTTGACCTAGACACAAAGGAGAACAAAGTGGGCTCTTACTAAGGCGGACTTGGAAGACTGATCATACCCTATGGCAAGTCGTCCTAGTAAGATCAAGCTCCGACCTCCTTTCGTTTTCCCGTTTGTTCCTCGAGAGTTGTTTGTAAGAAGTATGGCAGTGGGAATCGGTGAACCGATTTGCCGTGTTTCTGTTCCGCGAGTAATATAGGGTTTCCCCAAGGTTTTGAGGAGAATAAGTTTTATTTTTCCGAGAGGTTCTCGAAAGAAACGTTTTTCGTAGAAACCTTGCTCGTTGCGATTTCTCTAACTTGGTAACAAGACGAATTTTTGGGGTTTGATAGATTTTATCGTTGCCCTTTCTGTTTAGATAGAGAAATTGCGAGCTCGTTTTCGTGCTCTTCCTGTGGCGGAAAGCCGCGGCTAGGTTTTTAATTTGCTCGAGCACCGTGGCGTTTGCGTAAGCGTTGGCCGTAGGAACAGTCGCTGCTGGAGTTGTTTTACCATCGTTGACGCAAACTGCAACTTTTTCTTTCATATTTCCGGACATCGGTTCGATCAAGCGCTTTGCGGCCGTATGAGTAAGAGTAATCCGTCCCACCCTCCTTCTAGCTCCAAACTGTGGGAACCGAAATTCACACCGTCAATTTTAATAAGTAAGATTGCGGAGGAAAGCCAAGTAAACCCGACTTTCCTTGAAGGTCCGGATTCTCTGCGACAGCCAACGACAAGTGACCGAATAAATGCGGAAAAGGTTTTGTTAAGATTTTGGGACTAGACCTTAAGAAAGGCTGCCTATGTACCCCTTTCGAGGATCAAGTCGGACGTAGTTCGGTTCAGAAATAATTGAGCAAGAGATCGAACCGTCTGGGCGGGTTCGTCTAGTATGAGCGTTTGTCATAGAAACAGGCGTGTCGAAGATAACGGCTAGGGTTTCTATGTGCGGAGCTCTTAAGTAAAAGAATCGTCCGATCCTTCCGAGAGGAGCGGAGATTTGCGAGCAGGAGGCGGCCAGACGTTCTAGGGCCTGCCTTGCTAGTCTAACCGCCTAAATTCTAAGTTATATCAGCTAACAGGAGCTCTCTAGGTCTCCAATCTAGGATTTTCGGATCCCCTTCTCCTCTGCTCTTGCTCTCCTTATATACCCACTCTAGGTCGGTTTGCCTTAGGATGATGGACCTCGCCTTTGGGCCCAAGTTTATCTCTTCGTGAAGTATTCCATTTTCGTCGATCTTTGTAATTATCCTCGAGTTTTCCCCTATTTTTCGGTGACTTGATATTTATCTGATGTTCGGGAAATCGGATAAACCGTCATAGCCTGATTGGGCCTGAATTCTTAAAATCGTAAGTAATTCCGTGGACTTGTCTTAAGTCGTTGAACATTTTATACGATTTCTGAAAGACTATCTTTCTCGTAAAATAAACCGCATAGCCTAAAGGATCGATGTTGAGTTAATCGATCTTGTTTTATGCGATACCTTCACGAGAAATCCAATCCTTCTATTTTTATCGTAAAACATCGAGAATGATTCCAATCGAATCGAAAGATATTTATTCCGTAGTCGTGATCGTACCAAACTCACGAGGATCGATCCAAACAAGCCAAGATGGGATCAGACCGAGCATGATGGGACCGAGACCAGGACGAGGGCCGTCGACCGGCGTTAGGGGGCGTGACGCGTGCCGCCGGCGCCAGGTCGGGTGTGCCGCCCGGCACCAAGCGGCCAGCGTGGCCAGCGTGCCGCCGGCGCCAGGTCGGGTGTGCCGCCGGCGCCAGGTCGGGTGTGCCGCCGGCGCCAGGTCGGGTGTGCCGCCGGCGCCAGGCCGGGGTGCCGCCCGTGGGTTTTCCGTTGCCAGATCTTTCCCCGTTAGTCGTTCGTGCGGGAAATCTTTGAGTTTGGAAGGATCGTTAGCCGAAGATTTCGAGATAACTGTTTTTGACCTCACCAGAGAGTGGATATTCTAATTTGATAAAATCTCATATAACTTCTTTTCAAATTATCCGAGACTTTTTGTTTTAAGAAATACTTTCCAGAGACTTTCAGTCATTGATTCCGTGGTGACCGATTTTGACACCAACAAGGATTATGTTGAATCTTCCCAAAATTAATAAAATACAGTTCTAGTGAAAAAAAAACTGAACATGAACAAATATTAGAATATCCGAATTAGTATATAGAATAAATATTCGAGACCTAAATAACTAATTTGAATATTCGTTTTATCTTAATTTTGATTCGATCTGTAAAAATACTTGTTACTTGCAGTATTATTAGCGGAACATAATATTTGTGTTCAAAAGAGGTGTTATATCAACTTATAAAACTTTGTCCGAATCAAAGTATTAGTAGTTGAATCTGATCCAAATATATATAAAATCAGAACGAAATTTAGAAAGTTGAATCCAAAATCATAAAAACCAGGAAAACCGGGCCCGATATATATCCTACCATTCAACTACTAATAGTGAATCAGTCCCACCAGAGAAACGCATGGCCATAACAAGAACGGATGGTTACTGAAGAAAATATGATAACATAAACACCACAAATATAATCACAAATCCAAGTGATGTCAAAAAAAAAATCACAAATCCAAGTCCAGCACATAATTATATACATGTTTTTTTTTTCTTATCTGTCCGGAGCGGAATTTTCTCGAGAGACGCATTGCTTTGGTCAGCGCCGTCGGAACTGACTCGGATCTCTGCCGGTGTCGAGTTGGGCTTAAGGGCTAATAGATATAATGTGCTTAATGTAATTTAAATGTTTGGGCTTTCATAATTTTGTTTTGTCACATATCTTATCTACAATTATTTTTACAAAAATAATATGATTATGATTTATAGTTTAATATAACATTAGAGCTTGATCCGTGCACCTGCACGGATAATTATTTTTATTTTTATATAAATGAATATTATTTAAATGTTTATTGATTTATATTTTAAATATTTATCAAATTTTAATTTTTTTTATAAACACAACAATTAAACAGTTTACATACTATAGAAAATAGTGATCCGTGCCCCTCTACTAAACTTTTGACAAATTATTGACCTATTGATATGTTTGAGTAATAATTCTTTTAACATGAAATTATTTTTCAAATGTAATAAGAATTTAAATATTTTGATCAGATATGGACCATATAGTGAGATTTAGATACGTTAGGAAAAGAATATTTGGTTATAAACATTAAACATTATTTTACAACTAATTCAAAGATATTTAAATTTTTTTATTGAAAATAATTACTAGTAACTGAAATGGTTAAACCTATATTTTAGAAAATTTTGAAATATATATAATCTTAGATGAGATTATATTATATTAAAAATAATATTCACTTACAAATATTACATATTGTTCTATAAGTTGTTTAAAGATATTTAAATCTTAGCGTATATAAATTTTAATGTTCAATAAAATTAATGGTAAGTTAAACATATATTTTAGGAATATTCATAATATTGTTTACTATCGAATTTAAACTTGAATTTTGTTCAAAATAATTAATGGTAATATTTTCCAAGTTTCATATTGTTAAAATCGATTTTAAATTTGAATATTTAGAATTAGCTAATTTGTTTAAGGAAATATATTAAATAAGAAAATTAAGCTAAGTTTGATTTAGAAAATGGTTTAGTAAATAGGAAAAGACAATGATTCCTTAAAGATAGGTTCATTTAATTATTTCAATGGCATGCCATTATAAATAAGTTGGAAAACTTGGGGTATTTTATATTGAGTAATTCTTGGGTTCACTCCCTAGGGTGAACCTAAAGGTTCACCAACCAATAGTATTTGACTATTTGATATTTGATATCTTTTAAAAAATAGAAACAAATTAATAAAGATTTTTTTTTAAAAAAATTATATTATGTTTTTAAAATAAAAAGATAAAATACTTAATAGTAATAGTTGCAAAAAATAAATAAATTAATATTGTTAATGTCATCAGCATAATACTACGCCCTAAACCCTAAATCATAAATCCTAAACCCTAAAACATAAACATTAAACATTAAATCTTAATAACACTAAACCCTAAATCCTAATCGCTAAACTCTAAACCCTAGGGTAAACTATGAACCCTTGGATAAATCGTAAACTCTAGGGTTCATGGTTTACCAAAGGGTTTAGGGTTTAGTGATTAGGATTTAGGGTTTAGTGTTATTAAGATTTAGGATTTAATGTTTAAACCCTAAAACATAAACATTAAACATTAAATCTTAATAAAACTAAACCCTAAATCCTAATCGTTAATCCTAAACCTTTAGTAAATTATGAACCCTTGGATAAATTGTAAACTTTAGGGTTCATGGTTTACCAAAGGGTTTAGGGTTTAGTGTTATTAAGATTTAGGATTTAATGTTTAAACCCTAAAACATAAACATTAAACATTATTTTACAACTAATTCAAAGATATTTAAATCTTAGCGTATATAAATTTTAATGTTCAATAAAATTAATGGTAAGTTAAACATATATTTTAGGAATATTCATAATATTGTTTACTATCGAATTTAAACTTGAATTTTGTTCAAAATAATTAATGGTAATATTTTCCAAGTTTCATATTGTTAAAATCGATTTTAAATTTGAATATTTAGAATTAGCTAATTTGTTTAAGGAAATATATTAAATAAGAAAATTAAGCTAAGTTTGATTTAGAAAATGGTTTAGTAAATAGGAAAAGACAATGATTCCTTAAAGATAGGTTCATTTAATTATTTCAATGGCATGCCATTATAAATAAGTTGGAAAACTTGGGGTATTTTATATTGAGTAATTCTTGGGTTCACTCCCTAGGGTGAACCTAAAGGTTCACCAACCAATAGTATTTGACTATTTGATATTTGATATCTTTTAAAAAATAGAAACAAATTAATAAAGATTTTTTTTTAAAAAAAAATTATATTATGTTTTTAAAATAAAAAGATAAAATACTTAATAGTAATAGTTGCAAAAAATAAATAAATTAATATTGTTAATGTCATCAGCATAATACTACGCCCTAAACCCTAAATCATAAATCCTAAACCCTAAAACATAAACATTAAACATTAAATCTTAATAACACTAAACCCTAAATCCTAATCGCTAAACTCTAAACCCTAGGGTAAACTATGAACCCTTGGATAAATCGTAAACTCTAGGGTTCATGGTTTACCAAAGGGTTTAGGGTTTAGTGATTAGGATTTAGGGTTTAGTGTTATTAAGATTTAGGATTTAATGTTTAAACCCTAAAACATAAACATTAAACATTAAATCTTAATAAAACTAAACCCTAAATCCTAATCGTTAATCCTAAACCTTTTAGTAAATTATGAACCCTTGGATAAATTGTAAACTTTAGGGTTCATGGTTTACGCAAGGGTGTATGGTTTAGTGATTAGGATTTAGGGTTTAGTTTTATTAAGATTTAGGAATTAATGTTTATGTTTTGGGGTTTAAGATTTATGACTTAGGGTTTAGGGTTTAGGGCGTAGTATTATATTGACGACGTTAACAATATTAATTTCTTTATTTATTTGCAATTTTACTATTTTTAAGTATTTTTATTTTTTATTTTAAAACATAATATAATTTGAAATATCTTTATTATTTTGTTTCCTTTTTTAAAAGATATCAAATATTAAATAGTCAAATACTATTGGTTGGTGAATCTAAAGGTTCACCCTAAGGGGTGAACCCAAGAATTACTCTTTTATATTGGTACTTCTCTTTTAATAATATAGATGGACATTTACATTCAATGTTATTTTATATTTTTGGTAAACTTTTTAAAATAAACTCAACAGCTTCTTGATACCTTTCCTAGAATATCGTCGAAATACGTACTAACCATTAATTATATATAGGGTATAATTTTTTTTTGCTTAATATAAGGTATAATATTTAAGAAATGAAATGGCAATTCGATAAAATATGGAAAATAAAGGTGCATGCATTAACTTTAAGTTAAAATAATTAAAATAAAAATTAGGTGTTTTCCTTCACCATGTGCAGTAATAAAATTTTAAATTTAAATTATAGATAAGAATAAAATATTATTATTATTTTAGATGTTATTATATTCTTATCTTTAATATAAAAATAATAATATATAGTTGTTTTTAGATAATAAATTGTTGTGAGTTAAGAAAAATATGTTAACAATTTTTTTTGTTGTATAAAAATATCATATGATTTAAATTTTTTTAACCCACTCTAATGTTGAGTGATATTTATTTATATGAAAACAATTTCTAAAAATAAAATAGGTTAATTACAAATTGTATATAAATTTTTATTTTTATTTCATATAGGATTTATATTTTAAAATAATATAGAATACATTTTAAAAGTATAACATATAATTTTTGTTTTAATTAACATTAATTTTTAATAATACTAATCATTAAATTAATTAATACATTATTTATAAAAAAAAATTTAAATTTTTTTAGTATCATTTTGTCAGATTTTTCTAAACAGGTTTTACTATAATTAAAATAAAATTTAAATTTATAATTTAACTATTTATTGTTAATATACTTATTAATTATCAAGATTTTTTAAACAATATATATATATATATATATATATATTTGATTGATTAATATAAATAATCAGTATGTCATATCAAATAATTAATGAAATGTTTAGTTATGACTTTTGTTCGTATATTTTTGTATTTTTCTTTTAATAGAAAAGAAGATGATTATTGAACATAATGATTTTTTGTTTTGTTTTGTATCAGCAAAAGCGTCTGTAGTCCAACAGTTAGGATAATTGTATTCCACGTAGTAGATCCGGGTTTGATTTACATTATTTGAGAAGTGATTTTGCCACATGTCCTGTTTACAATCATTTTTCACAAAAATAATATAACATGACTACTAAGATTGATGACATGACTTATAGCTTAATATGACATTATATTTAATGTTATTTTATATTTTTGGTAAACTTTTTAAAATATAGTAATAACTCATATGTTAAATTTAATGTTGATTTATATTTTTGGAAATTGTTTTATAATGTGGTAATAACTCATACATCATCATTAAAATAAATATATTCAAATATGACATTATAAACTTTGAAATATGATTTAATTCTATATTTTTAAATTATATAATTTTATTACTAAATTTTCAAAAATGTCTACAATTTTTTATAAAAAAATAATAAAATTTTACTCGTAAAATCATTAGTTTCTTATATATCTACAAATTTTATAAATACTGTTTAATTTTAATTTTAGATAATTATGAAATTTTTTACAAGTTTATTTAATATATTTAATTAAAATAAATAGATAGAAAATCTTATAAGATTATAATTTTAAATATATACATGTATATTCTTAAATATAGTTTAAAATTGAAAAAGTTATTTTGTCTTAATTTTTATGTTTAATTAAATAAAATATTTTTTAAAAATCGATAAAAAAATAAAATCTACATTATTAATAAAATTTTATTTTTAAATATAATTTAAATTTATCTATTAAAAATTAATTTAAATTTTAAATTTTTTACTACACATGATGCAGGAAAACACCTAGTTATGATTACTAGGTGGCTTGCGCGGGGTTAGTATTAATTATATTTTCTTTTAGTTGTACGTTTTATAATTAGAGATGTCTAATTCGGTTTTTCAGTATTTTCTTTTCTGTGGTGTATGTTTTTCCAAGTTTTGTAATGTAATAAATTTGAGTTTGGGAGAGTAAGGGTGTTCTTTTTTTTGTTGTCGTTTCTGTGTTGTTAATTATTTTTCTTGTTGTAGCAGAGTATTTTTAGGTGTAATTTATTTTATGTGGTTTTGTTTTAAATAATTTTCATCTTTCGTTACGTGGTTTTTGGTTTTGTTGGAACTACATATGCAACACTCACCACCCATCCTCTACTATGACAGGTTCCAGTAGTTCTAGACGTCCTTGTTGACATGCCAGAAAACAATAAAATCTCAAAATCATATAAGAACAAAACAGCATAAAAGAGATTACACCTTGACATCACATATGGTTTTTCAATTAATAAACAAAATATTTCGATTACACAGAGCTTATATCTCTTTCCTGAAAATCTTTATCAGTTTTCACAAATCCTGCAATCATAGTCCTAGGAAGTGCGGCAACCCACTCATATCTGTTGAGATCAGAGGGTATTGCAGCTAATACATTGTTCAGAAGGTTCCCCTTAGCTGCTGCAGAGCCATTGTGTCCATCAAAAAGCTGCAGTATATACAATTAGAGATATCAAAAACCATCCAATCATTACACACAAATATGAATCTAGATGCCGAAATGTGTTGCGATTCCTGAGTTTGCTACACACTGCAGCAGTGACTGAGATTCAAAGCAACCAGAATCTATTCTCATCGTCATAAAGTATAAACTTGAGAGAGAAGAGATAATACAAACCCCAAAAACTGAGAAGGTAGTAACGCCATCCCCCATGACCTTTGACACTCTGTTTTAACAACCGTAAAGTCCTCCCCTTTCTGGCTCCGGTAAACTGGCCGTGCATAAAATCAGGGTTGTCTATCTTTTCATTTGCTGATTCACGCTTGAGCAAAACTGAAAGTGGAACTGTATGATGTTCTCCTTTAGTTGACATTGTTTCTCCAACCTTGAGAAAAATACTAAAAGCTTCCTCTACTTCTCTACCAAATCTCTCATCATACCAAAAAAAAAACATGGTACAAAAAAAACAATACAATTCAACAATCAGAACCTCTTCATCTCTAACTATAGATTCGCATTGTGAGATCAAACTCACAAGATGATCTAACCGCATCAAATGAGATCTGTAAAATCAAATTCAAAACACACACGGAATCATAATGTCCTCAAAACAAATGATTTGAGGCAGATTATTGATCGTGTGAACAGATACTTAATATCCAAACGAATACGATCACATCGTGCGAAGAAATTATGCAATGGCGGGGGTAGAGAAATAGAGGAAGCATTACGATATGGATCGAGCTGAGATGTAGCAATCCGGTGGATTTTTTTTCCTGAAGATCACGCGGAGAGAGAAGACCATGAGGCTTCTTCTTCTTCTTCTTTAACGGCGCTCGCCATTGGCACAGCCGTAAGAGAGAGACTACCGAAAACGCGCAAACGAAGGTGTCTCTTTCCTTTTACAATATGCCCACGTGGATGGAATCCCAGTTGTGGAAGCAGCGTCGTTGAGGTCCATCCCTGAAAAAAAAAATGATTTGTCCAACGACATCTACCGGTGTGGAAGTGAATTTAGTGTGGATATCTAAATTTAAATAGTGTTACCTTCTCATGCAGAAGCAAGAGGGTGATGCCCGTGACATGAATCCTCCCTTCTTCTTGATATTAAGCTCATCCCAATGGCGGAGGAATCGCCCTACAATCTCCTCAGGTTTTCAAAAAAAAAAAAAACAAAGACATATATAGATCGAATATATGATGCTTGTTAGCTTAAGATGACAATACCTTCTCATCCTACTCTGAAGTGTCTCCAATTTATAGGGTTTGAGGTGAATTTTGGTTCAAGGAAGGGAGATGTAGAGTTCGAGATTGTTAATGGGTTAGATGAGAATTCGAATAACATTTGTAAAATTTAAGAGGAATACATTGAACGATAGGGGAGCTTAAGAGTTGAGAAACAGAAATCGTAAATTTTGCAGATTTAGGTTGAGACAAACGGCAGTGACGTCGAAGTTGAAGGGGCAAGAACATTCAAAAACTAATCTACTAACACATAAAACGCAGAGTTTGGTCATAATCCAAACAATTCTTTTATGAGACTTGAACCGTAATTAATAAATCAAACAGCCCACACATTAACTCTTAGCCCACTCGTTTAGCCCATTTGGTTTCTAAACAATAAAGAGAGGTGGGACCCAAATACGCTGACGTGGCGCATCAGGAATGAGTCAACTCTACTTGAACCGTAATTAATAAATCAAACAGCCCACACGTTAACTCTTAGCCCACTCGTTTAGCCCATTTGGTTTCTAAACAATAAAGAGAGGTGGAACCCAAATACGCTGACGTGGCGCATCAGGAATGAGGCAATTCTACTATTATATTATAGATTATGGCCAATACTTTAATTTGGGTAATACAAACAAAAACATAGGTAGCCAGATTACAACAAAGGAAGCAAGAAAGATGATAGGTCCAGCAAAGGAAGCAAGCTTCCCTCCGTTGAACACTAGCAGCTAACAAATCAGAATCCCAAAGCTAAATAGAGTTCGATTTCTAAGTTGGGTTCATCACCAGTCACCATCAAAGATATGTATAGCCTTTTCTAGAGATGTTCCGCGGCCACAATCGTCAGTTTCAGAAAAAGAACCGACTTCAAACCCTAGCCTCAATAACTACTCAAGACCTTCACAGTCTCAGGAGTCTGTGCCACCACATACTATAAAGGCGGTGAGAAAAGAAACTGGATCGGCGAAATCGAAGGGAACCACCATCCTTTTAGACAGATCCGCCTGAAAAATCCTCTCATCGATCGACAATAAGCTCCGACCCCCTATAACTAACAAGTGGTTTCCGGCAGCCTCTCCGTCGTCCTCAAATAGAGGGTGCATATGTTCGTTCCGGCGGGCCACCAGAGCGTTGAAACTTTCACAGGTTTTCCGCACGAAAAAGCAGAGAGGATAGAGAAAGTACCTCCAAGACACATCAAATCAGCATGATTCCATCAACGCAAGATTCCCGAAAGGAAGAGGCCATGCAAGCTCCAGCGAAGGCGCTGTACACCACAATGTCTCTAACCTTAGAAAGATGAAGAGGATGAGTTGAGATCAATGTTTCAAAAACCGGACATGACCGCCTGATTGTACTGGTCCAATCATGACTCTTTTAGTAAGTCGAGTTCGATTTGATCCAAAAATCCAAATTTGCTAACAATGAGAAAACTAGTTCAAAATCGGAAAATATAGTGATTCGAGAGTCAATATTAAAACTTGGTTTTATAAAAATAAGCACTTATTTGATGAGTTTTATTTTGAATAGGATTTTGCTAAGTTAAATCTAGTTTGTTTCAATATTTTTTCTAAAATAGAAACCCAAACATCTCCTGTTTGCCTTTACACCAGTTTCAGCTTCTGACCTCTTCATTGCCACATGATTTGAGTTTTCGTTTGTAAGAAAGAAGAAGTAATATTGACGATAGTGACATTATAAATCTATTAGTAAACCTGATTTCTTGGTTGTGGAATAATGTAAAAGATTATGATGAACTTGAAAATGCACTTCTTAAAAAAAGATGGAGAAGGTTGAACTTCAAAAACATCGAACATGAATGGTGCATACACCTTCTTAAGCGTACTTTCTTTTGCCATGATGCTTATTATTTATCTCATACATCTAATTATATAAAGAAGAAGACTCTCTCACGGAGAGAAGCCACATAAGAAAATAGGCTCACCATATTGCGACACGTGACCATTTGCTTTCAACGTTGCGTTTCATTTATTTGTTAACGGGTATCTTTCTGTTTTTGTTGGGCTGCATGATCAGGCCCGTCTAGATATGAAATCACTAAACGTCGCGTTTCGACTAGGGCTTGTGGTGTCTCTGTCTCTCGCGTCTCCACTCTTCCTCCATCGTCTGCTCTTCCATCTTCCTTTTTCTTCCGGTGCGAGACGAGGCAGTAACCGATACACCCTCATAAAGCTCTCCTTAATCAATTACATACGATCCCATTCAATGCGACCTTAGAGATGGCAAGTCGGTGAACGCTCTGCTATAAAAAGGGTACGATTCATGCTTTCAGAATCATCCTTTGTTCTAAACTAACCATTATACAAAAATATTGAGTCATGGTTAACGGTATGGTCTTCCTCTCCGATTTACAAACTGGCCGCTCTTCCTCCTTCGTTCAAGTCCGCCTGCTCTATTTTTGGGAGGTCAGAAGCGTCCGCTGTGGGGGAGAGCTTATGGGTGTCGACATGCTGCTTCTTGATTCTCAGGTTATCTGTTTACTACTATTTTTTGTTCATATCTTGATTATATTTCCGGTTAAATTCGGTAGGCAACGCCACCGTCTTGATTCCATATTACAATAACTCATTATTTTTTAGATATCTGAGCCAATTCCCCCTTTATGATTTAGTTTTCATGTTTGATATATATTTTTTTGCAATGTTCATATTTTGACAGCTGAGTAAATTAAACGTTTCTGACTATTCGTTGATGTTGATATATGTCCACCATGCTGAATCCATATTACAAACTTATGTTATTACTACCACTTATTTTTATGTTTATATGATTCTAATAGTTTATCATGAACATCTGCACATTAGTGTTTAGTTGATTATCTGAACTGCTTGATGTTCCTTGGCAACTTATGTATTAGCAATGAAACCACATGATCACCATCAGCTTAACTCAGTTAGGTGATGTCTTAATATGTTAATTGTGGGCTTGACAATTCTTAAAACTTATTTGACGAGTTCCCCTTGCCTATATGTCATCCACGAGGGTTAATCACTAAAATACATGTTGGGTTGGTGCATACATTACAGGTTAATAAAGATATTGGTACAGGAGAATAGCATCCTCAGTTAAATGGAGATTCAGGAGTCTTACATGGCAACTCTTACAAAGATTTTTGTTAAATTCAAAACATTAAACCTTGATTAACTAGAATCTTAGATTCGTATTTTTGAGTGTTGTCTTAACCGTTTGTATGTTCTTCTGTCTGGTTGGTGAATCAATTTACCGCTAGATTAACTAGAATATTAGATTCGTATTTCTTAGTGGTGTTTTAACCGTTTGTATGTTCTTATGTCTGGGTTGATGAATCAATTTACCGCTACATGCGTGGTTCAGGTCGTTTTTTTCTCAGAAGAACTCTGGACTGTCTGAATATAGCATCTGAGCTGTTGAATTAGCAGAAATCGTTTAAGCTTCGATATACACATGGAGACGCAAAGCTAATCTTACTAACTCTAAGAACTCATGGAACATGGTTAAAGATCTTATTTCAAATGCAGAGTAAACATAGAAGAAATATGTTATGGCTGAGAGAGAGTATAGACACTGGTATTCAGTTTGAAACAATGTTACCCAGAATTATGGTACATCTATTTTTCCACCTTTTTCTCATTTGCTGATACTTTTTAATACTTCGTTTTCATTGCTTTCAGATTAACTAAGTTCTGTTTCTTTTGCCTTTTGCCCTGAGTTTTTTTTCCGAAGATAGAGAAATCAACAACAAAGTTGTTCAAATTGAATTCTTTGTGGGAACCATATGAGCGGGGCCATAACATGAAGATACAGACCAATGAGAAAATAAAATGCTTGAGAAGAATCAGATTGAAGATGAACATCAGCTTGGTTCTTGGTAGGAGCTACAAAATCCATCATTGGATTATTCTTATTCCTCATCAATTCGCTACAAGATTGGTTTACACAAATTTCAAATTCATATCTGTTTCATTTCTTAGGTAGAAGAGGAGTCTTTGGTGGTCTAATGGAAGGGCTGCATCATCATTGGAAGCACAGGGAGGTTGCAAAAAGATCACGATGCATAAGATTTTCTTTACATAGCAAAATCACTTGAAGCAGAGAGCAATGGAATAGTACTCTTAATTGAAAAAAAGTTGAAGGAGATATAATACTCTTATATAGAATTCGTCCTTATAATTTCAAAATTCCACATGAACATATCACCAGTCACTTTTCCACTATTTAAGACACATGCGAAACCAAAATTTGTAATAAATATATTTCCCAAATCTCAAACAAACCAAACTGTAGCCAAATACAAGAATAATACAATTGATTTACCCGACTAATTTGCCTAACAGTGAAAAACAAAAATCCTATGCAAAAAATTCAAATGTAAACAAATGAACGTATGTGGAACTATAAAACCAAAAAGGCCTACCATGCTGATCCGTTCCACTTATTGAACTAATAATATTAAAAATGCATTGGTTCGTTGATTACGTTAAGCTTGAAATATTAGAGGGATAAGAAATACTTTAATTTGTTTAGGGAGCTTGCACGTTTTAAAAACACTGGCAATTAAAAAGCCCTACCATTTCAAAAATAAACTTTGGGAAAAAACATGTCATAGTTAGAAGTTACCTCTTACCTGGATAGTGATTCTTATGTTTCTCTAGCAATGATGAATAAAACACCCGATGCAGAGGATAACATAAAACTCATTATTACTCTCAAACTTCAACGAGGAGTCAGGAAATTGTTGAATAAGAACCGTCTCAATCCCGCATAGCTAACCGAGAACAAGGTATTTAACATTCATGATTTTTTATTCTCTTGAAATTGGAAAACTTCACAATTGTGAGAAATATCACAATGCGTACGCAGCTGGTGTGTAAAGACGGCCATGGTTACATGACACCGAAGTGACTGCATCAGCATGCCAAAGGAGACAGCCGCAAACATAGAGCCAAGAGAAAGCATTTGTAATGCCATTATCTACTGTATGCTATCTCCAGCAAGTCAATCCAGCCGTTGTTATAACATAACATGCGTATATGTAGATACTTCTGGAAAGTTAGCGCAACAACAAGGAACTTCCACGCTTTCAAGAAGGCGAGTTAGCCTTTAACAAACACTCCGTAACCTTCTGTCAAAACGCCTAATTTTCTACACTCACTCACATGCACTGTGTTTTTAAAAACGCTACTGCAGACCAAAGTAAAGTTTGCCCAGTAGCAGATATGGTTCTAAATGAATCTACACTAAAAAGAAATATGAAACTATTATGTATTCATGAACATCTTTTCAATAGTAAGATAAACATAATCTATAAAGAGAATAACCAAACATGCGCAATGAATAGCAAAATCATTTTTAATTTAAAATAAGCTAAACATCTTGAAATACTGATTAAAATTGATGATATAAATAAATATGTAATTTCTTAGCTAATAATCCGTCCGTAGGGCGGGCAAAACCCTAGTTGTTTTATATTTTTTATGTTTTAGATGGTAACGACACCGAATCATTGTATAAGATGCTACCAGTTAGAAAATATTTTAGCAAAAAAAAAAAAAAGATGCTACCAGTAAATGCGTTTTGATATTTTATCATTGTCAAACAAATTTTATATTTGATTTCCAATGTTTTCATATAATTTATATGTATTCAAGATCTAGATATTTGTTTTTTCTCCTTTTTATGATAACTACTTAGAGAGATCAACATTTATATATAATATGATTAAACACATATTAAACAGAAAATTTAGTCTGACCGGTTGAACCGATCTGACTAATTTACTAGAAATTGTACCAAATTGATATCCCGTCCAGTTTTAAAAATATTGGTTGAGAGATATTTGGGTTAGACGTGTGTATAGTACTCATCACTCAAAGGCTTTACAGTTTCTATATTCATCGATTTCAATCTGAAAATGGGAACTACACATTTTAGTTAATTCATTTACAACTGTTTTTTTTTTTTGAAAAAGAATTCATTTACAACTGTTTCAAGTGAAAATTCAAACATTGGGTTCGAATCAGTTGGGATGTTGAATCAGTTCGAGAAAGTGTTGTTTTAAGTATAACCACTGTATGATAATAAATAGTTGGTATAACAAAATTTAAATAGTAAACATAAATTATATAATTGCGACTACCTTTTAAGAAAAAAAAAAACAACCTTCTAAGAATCACTGAAGCGATTAGGACACATTTTAAAAAATTTCTTTCACAAATCTGGAAATTTTGGAATATAAAATCGAGCATTTGAGTTATTATAATAATCAACTAATCATAAAGGCATCAATCAACACCAAGTTGTATTTTTGGACTAGTGACATCACCATAAAGTTTATGTTATGTTAAAAATAAAGAATACACCACTATCCTCATCCACTTTGAGCAAAAAGAAAAAGGACTAGTGGGCATCTTGTGACCCACACAACATGGTCCCCACTTAATGACGTGGATATTTCCAACGTGTAACACACCGTAACGTTTCTCTCTCTCTCTCACACACACACACACACTCTCTAAATAATCTCTATCCTTTTCTCTTTCTGTTTCGCGTTTATTAAGAAGAGAATCTCTCTCAAAGATTTCTTTTTCTTTTCCGTACCTCTCTCAAAATCTTCGCAGTTACCGTTGCTGAATCTTGGAGATCGTCCTTTTGGGGGGAGGGTTTTGGTTTTGGAGATACACATGACGAACACATATGAGTCGGAGAGTTGCGGAAGCAGAGCCGTCGTGGCGTCGCCGTCCCAGGAAAACCCTAGACACTACCGGATGAAGCTCGATGTGTACGGTGAAATTCTACAGCGACTCCAAGAATCTAACTACGAGGAAGCTACGCTTCCTGATTTCGAGGATCAACTCTGGCAACATTTCAATCGCCTTCCTGCTCGGTACATTGATCAGGGTTTTGTATCAATTGGATTTTTAGGATAAGTATTCAATTCAGGTTCTCGGGTTTGTATTTTACGATAGCGACCGATCCTGGGCTTGCATATGTTGAAATGAATATGTTTGTTGGCAAAAAGTGATAACCTTTCGGTTTCTTAACACGTGTCTTGACCCAGTTGAAGTTTTCTGGTTTGTTTTTAAGTATCTTTATGGTTTCTGGTATTTCCAGATATGCTCTCGATGTTAAAGTTGAAAGGGCAGAAGATGTTCTCACGCATCAGAGGTTGTTGAGATTGGCTGAAGATCCTGCTACCAGGCCTGTCTTTGAAGTTCGTAGTGTACAGGTATAATACCAAGCTTGAGTTCATTCTATCTCACTGTGATCATGAAAGATTCCTAAGTGTTAACTGGTTTCTATGGCCTTCTTTGTTGCAGGTTTCTCCCAGAATTTCTATTGACACTGACCCTGCGTTGGAGGAAGATGCCCAAAGCTCTAGCCACCCAAACAGGCAGGGGTAAAATGGTTTCTCTCTAACTGAGATCGATCCTAAACCCATTGTCAACCTTTTTTTTACTTTCTTATTGTGTTTAAAGGGTTCTTGCACCTCCAACTTTTGGCTCTTCTCCAAATTTTGAGGCTATTACCCTGGGAAATAAAATTGTTGAAGATGTTGATAGTGCTGTTAATGCAACCTTGGCTACTCGGTGAGATTTCTTGTTGTATTTTGTTGCTCTTTGTTCGTTATGTTTTAACTTGTTTTGCGTCCTACTTTGCAGACCAATGCATGAGATCACCTTTTCAACCATCGATAAGCCTAAACTCCTTAGCCAGGTTCGTGCTGCTTTTTAACCGCCACCATTTCTGCTTAAGTTCCACAATGTTGATGCTTTCGTTACAGACTGTCATGTAGAGGCTTTCTGTTTCAGCTGACTTCCTTGCTTGGTGAGCTTGGATTGAATATTCAGGAGGCTCATGCTTTCTCCACTGCGGATGGCTTTTCTTTGGATGTCTTTGTTGTTGATGGTTGGTCTCAAGAGGTATGATTTTTAGCTTTTTCAAGCATCATGCTACCTACTTTTACTTGTTATCACTAAGCTGTTTAATAAACTTTAGCATATTTGGATTTGCAGGAAACAGATGGGCTGAAAAATGCATTAAGCAAGGAGATACTGAAGCTTAAGGTATTTTCTATATCTTAAATTTTTCTTAACATTTCTTATGTTTATGAGATTTTTTTTTTTTTTTAAATGCGCTACTTCTCAAATTGAATTTGGAGGTAGCAACGCTATACATCATTAGAAAATATACCCTACCTCAGTGTGACGATGTACCTTTTTTTTTCTTGTTGATATGTTTTGCTTCGATCGGTTGTCAGTTGCTCGCCTATATTTGCCGCTGTCTGTCTTCTACAGGATCAACCTGGTTCAAGACAGAAGTCTATTGCTTTCTTTGAGCATGACAAATCAAGCGACGAGCTGATACCCGCCTGCATTGAAATACCCACAGACGGAACTGACGAGTGGGAGATTGACGTGAAACAGCTCAAAATTGAAAAGAAAGTGGCATCTGGCTCATATGGGGATCTGTGAGTTTATTGTTGTGTAAGCTGGTTTTTTACAAAGCTGTAAGTTTTTGTTTAGAAGTTACAGTTTTATGTTTTTTTTTATGGCAATGCAGACATAAAGGAACCTATTGCAGTCAGGAAGTTGCTATCAAATTTCTTAGGCCTGAGCGTGTAAACACAGAGATGCTTAGAGAATTTTCTCAAGAAGTTTATATTATGAAGTGGGTGTGCAATGTAGTTCTTTTCATTGTTCTCAGTGTCCATTTTGACTTGATATTTTTACTGTCTACAGGAAAGTCCGTCATAAAAACGTTGTTCAGTTTTTGGGTGCATGCACACGATCTCCGACTCTCTGTATTGTGACTGGTAAGATCTTATAAGTAGATGTGAATTTTTAGTAGTAATTCACAAAGACATGTCATCTAAGTTGACGAGTTTAATCTTTGTAACAGAGTTTATGTCTCGGGGGAGCATTTATGATTTTCTGCACAAACAGAAATGCGCTTTCAAACTTCAAACATTGCTTAAAGTTGCACTTGATGTTGCAAAAGGGATGTGCTATCTGCATCAGAACAATATCATTCACAGGGACCTTAAGACTGCAAATCTTCTTATGGATGAACATGGAGTAAGATTTGCCACTCTTAGTGTAGTCAACAAAAACTGTTTTGTTTCTACCAGAAGCGACAGCCTCTGGGGTTCTAAACTTTGGATAATTTTGAGCAGCTTGTCAAGGTTGCTGATTTTGGAGTTGCCAGAGTACAGATCGAATCAGGGGTGATGACAGCTGAAACTGGGACGTATCGATGGATGGCTCCAGAGGTAATGAATCAGTACCTCAAATATAATGATCTGACGTTACATGTTTAGTGTGAAAATGTATGAAACTTACTGCATCAGTTTAATGGGTGTTGACTCTCTCCTATGTTTAATCTCTCACTTAATTTGACAATATAATTATGAATTCCAGGTTATTGAACACAAACCTTACAGTCAAAAAGCAGACGTGTTCAGTTATGCGATAGTGCTATGGGAACTTTTGACTGGTGATGTAAGAGTCTGCTTGTCATTCTTTCACTGAATCGTTCATGCAGACTGATGTGTATTGTGTATTTTGTAAATGAAAACAGATCCCATATGCTTTCTTGACTCCACTACAAGCGGCTGTTGGTGTTGTTCAGAAGGTATTGCCTTTTAAGAATCGCTGCATTCAATATTTTTTGTTCTTCCTCCAGAGGCTAAATTGAATTCTTTTGTTTTGATCTCAGGGGCTTAGACCGAAGCTTCCAAAGAAGACACATCCAAAAGTGAAGGGACTACTAGAGAGATGCTGGCAGCAAGACCCAAAAGAAAGACCAGACTTTGAGGAAATCATAGAAATGCTTGAACAGATAATGACTGAGGTAAACGTCATACCATGATGATCAGAGTAAAAAAAAAACCTTGAGAGGTGAGATTTATCAGAGCAGGATGTGGTGGTGAAAACAAGCAGGTTGGAGATGAAGACCCAGGCAAGTACAAACGGTGCCTTAGTCTCTTGCAAGCCCTCAAAAAACCCCGTTACTAGTTCTGATTACTTTCATGGATAACTCTCACTCTCTCACATTTTGACTTGTACAGTTTTTTTTTTCCTATTTTTTCTTTTAGTGGTTTGTTGTGTGGCTAATGGGGAGAACCTAGTTTTGACCTTGGTGAGTGTTTTCTCCCTTCTAGTTGCTCTTTGATGGTTGCTTCTACGTAGAATACACTATACACTTTTTTTTTTACTTTATAAAAAAGGTGCATATTCATTTGACTAAAATCATTTTCTTTACCGAGTCAACATATGGTATTTTAATGAGCAGACATTGTTTTAGATGTTACAAAGTTTCCACTCATGTCTGCACTTACACATTTTGCAAGAGCTTGACCAAGAGTCCAAGCTCCATGTTATCTGCCCAACTTAAATACCGAGATGGGTAATGTAATGACTTTTCTTTTAAGTACTTGATACAAAGCTGCACAACTATTTCAATGGTTTAGTAACTTCAGTTACGCTCCAACCATTTTGAATCTGGAAGTGTTCTCAAAAACGATAAAAACAACTTACTCTTTGATCATTTTAGGACCATCTTTTCCCAAGCGGCTTTTTTGTCGTTTTAGACATTCGTTATCAAACTCCGTGCCGTTCCCTATGCAAAGAAACGGCATAATCATAACCCGAAACTCGTGTATTGACGAGATAAAAACACACGCCTCTGGATTGTGAAGCGTATACAGTCTCTCCTCTCTTCACGTCTCTGATCACTCCCGAATTCGAAATATCTCAAATTTCGATTTATTTTTAAATTAAAACTTGAAAAGAAAACAAGTGGTTCTCGCTCTTATCCGGCAAGTGTTTGTGGGTCTGCTTTAGTTCTAGTGGAAGAGATGGTGTTCTTGAGCTGGGGCCGTCCATCTACCGAGCAACAGCAACAAGTCATCAACAAGTAATCATAACTTTTGCAGCAAAAACTCTCTCTTTTGAGTATATATAAATGTTGTGTTGTGATTTCAAAATCCAGATCAGGAACGTTCAATTACGACAACAAGTACAGAGGAGCTTCGTCTAGATCAGTATCCAAACTAAAGGAAGATTCAGAAGTCAGTAAAGATGGGTTCTTGATCAATCACTCTCGTGTCTTAGTGGGTTCTGGTAAAGCGAGCTTCGACAAGGGGAAACAAGCGCTTCAGAACTGGAAGTATGTTTAGCTTTACTCATCTTCAATTGATGTAAAATCAAGACAATGAATCTCTTTTGTTGCAGGCACTTTGGTATGGATTGGGCATTTGTTGATCCCAAAACTCCGGTCGAAACCGGTAAGAAGTTTTGCGTCTGCGTGAAAGAAGCTCTTCCATGGGTGATGCTTCCTCTTCAAGTGGCTTACGTAGACGAAAGCAAGAAGTCTAGGAAAGGCCCTGCGCGTTTCGGTTACGGGAGCGGCACCCTCGAGGGGCATTTACTAGCTGGAGAAGAGCGGTTTTCGATCGAGCTGGACGGAGATGGGAAAGTGTGGTACGAGATAACGTCCTTGTCAAAGCCAGCTCATTTCTTGTCCTTCCTTGGTTATCCTTATGTGAAGTTAAGGCAGAAGCACTTTGCTCATCATTCTTCTGATGCTGTCCTTAAACATCTTAGTGATTCTTCTTCATCTTGAAACTGATATGTGAAGATATTTAAGTTGTAAGTTTACAATAAAACATGTTTGCATCTTTTCTACTAGACTTTTAAGCTCCTTACGAAACTCCCTACACTTTTCTGACTCATCAATTGTCCTCCCAACCTCTTTTCCTACATAATTCTATAGTTGTTCTTATTTCGGACTAATTGGGATTCAAAATCGAAAACGCGATTAGCCTAATCATGTTTGCCCTAAACAGAACCCGACAAAGACCTAAACCCGAACCATCAACCTGCCCACTCGAGTGACAAAATGGGAAAGGTTCAGAACAAGATAGGGGCTTTGGATGTAGAGATGACACACGTACTTGAGCAGAGAGACAAAAGGGGCAAAGATATTTTGTCTCTCTGTTAGTTTTGCTTATGGATGGCTTATCTCAAAGATCTAATAACATTGGCTTATTTATTCTTTAGAATGCCATTATTTATTTTTCTCTATGTTAATTTCTTTTTTTTTTTCTCTGTTAGTTTTGCTTAAGGATGGATTATCTCACAGAGACAAAGGGGTAAGATAACATTGGATGTTTTTTTCAGAACCTTGTTGTCATGAGAAAGCTAAAGAACTGGCTGTTTCTGGAAATCTTAGAGATCTCGAAGACTTGAAGTAAACATGAATTGACTAGTCGTGTTTTACTCTTCCCAAAATGAGTGTTTTTAAAACCAGATCGACCTGATGGTTGGACCGGGTTTGACTATGAACCGGTTAGTAAAATACGACTAACCTATTCATGTTTATTTCAAGTCTTCAAGATCTCTAAGATTTCCAGAAACATTCAGCTTTTTAGTTTTTTCATAATGAGTGTTTTTAAAGTCAGACCGATCTGATGGTTGGACCGGATTTGACTACGAACCGGTTATATAACCATGTTGAGTCTAATAACTAGTTTGACTATGAACTGATCATTTAATCGAATTGCATCTCAAAGTTATTAAACTAATAAAAGTCACTAAAGCTATCAAAATTTTATAAACTATTCATATAAACAAAACACTAGTTTATATTTATATACTTTATGTATAAAATTTATTTATATTTTAACTATGTATCATATTTACTAACATCTATACTATTAAAGCAGAATCCCTAATAGGAATCTCCCCTTAATTTTCTTATATAATTACAAGGTCATGTCATTCCCTTTTTTATTACTTACATTATTAATTAATTTCTACCTAAATCTAACAAACGTAGTATAACATGTAGAAAGAAGCTATTCCCATATATTATATAACCTCTCTTATATTAAACTAATTAATACCTACTATAAACAAACCCACGAAAAATAATGTATTTTAAATATATGTTTGTTCTTCTCGTAAATAAATTTACCATTCCACAAATGTGAGTTAATCGTGACATATAACAAATTATAATGGTTTCTACCATTTCATTCAACTACTAATAATATCACGTTTCTACATATATGTCAGACCATATTTTACTACATAACTATATAGAAAAATTAAATTTATTTTATTTAATTCAAATTTTGTGACCTAATTTAATTCACAAATCCCATATTTTTAAAGCGAGTTTTTGGATTTTTACCGGGTTTATTATTTTTGATTTTTTTTTTAAATTATTTGTTTTCTTATAAAAAGTTATAAGTTCATGAAAATTTTATTAAAATGGTTCTAGAATAAAATATCTGCACTTTCAAAAGTAATAGTTGTTTCTACAGTAGAAACTCTATAAATTAATAATCTCTATAACTTAACAAAATTTTCCGATCCCAATTTGGACCAGTTCAAAATTTGACAGAAATCGATAAACTAATAAGATAATATTTTTAAAAACAAATCTTTGTAAATATATGGTCCCATTAAATTTATAAATTAATAATTTATATATAAAAATATTTTAAGTAATAACCTATTACTATATTGTTTGTTATATATTCTCAACTAGATAATGGCCCGCACCTTGTGCAGAATAATATATATCCAACTAATTCAATTTTTTTTTTAATTTTAATCTAAATTATTTAATTAGTTTCAAATATTAAATTAATTATAAGATATAATTTACCTTTTTGTTACAACGCAATACATATAAGTTTGGTACTTGAATTTTTTTTATTCTTGCCGTTATTTCATCTTAATGCATTTTGACTTAAAATTTTACATTGTAAAATTAAAATAATATAAAAGATCAATTTTTTACATGTGGGATTTGGTGGATGACAAAAAAAACATGTGGGATTTGGTGACACTTATTAACAAAATAAAACCATAATCACCAATTATTAGTAAAGCTTAGAAAACAAATTCCTCTTCATCAAATAATAATATAGATGACCGAACATTTTACTTTTTTCGATTATTCGTACAAACATCAAATTAGTTGGATTTTATATGAATTTTCTATTCATAGGAGTTTATAGTTACACTTATTAACAAAATCTATAATAATTAAAAATATACTTCTATTTAACTAAAACTTTATTAACTAAAAGTAATAAATTATATATGTCTAATAAAAACTGGATTTTTGAATTATAACAGCAAGAGATTGTATTCTTTCGAATCGCTGGTTTTGATTATTAAATTGATGTCAATGAAGCTCATAACACTATATAACTCTTCCGTGATATAAAAGAGAAGAAATCTTGCTTTTAAAAATAATAAATAAATAAAATATTATATGATGTAATACTACTGATAAGATGAACATATATATAAAAATATCTTTTAAACTTGATAATACTTGTTAATAACTATTCTGAATATAATGAAATTTTTAATAAATAATCACCAAAATTGTTTAAAAACTAACAATTCAAAACTTATTAATTTAAACTAATAACTAAAATTTAAATAATAGAAAATATGACACATAGGCTTCTAAAAACTAATAAAAACATGACAAATAAGAAGATAACATTATATGATTTAATATTACTAAATTAAACATAAGATGAATATATCTATAAAATTAATGATAAAAATTAATAATTATCCTGAACATAATGAAAAGTATTTATTAAATAATCACTAAAATTGATTAAAAACTAATTTCAAAAACTTATCAATTAAAACTAATGACTAAACTTAAAATCATGAAAAATATGACACATAAGCTTCTAAAAACCCAAAAAACATGAGAAATAAGCAAACTAATATTATAGGATTTAATATTACTAAATTAAACATAAGATTACATATCTATAAAATTATTGCTCAAGTTTGATAATATTGTTTAATAATTATCCTAAATATAATTAAAATATTTAATAAATAATAACTTAAATTTTTTAAAAACTAACAATTCAAAAAATTATTAATTAAAACTAATGAATAAACTTAAAATCATGGAAAATATGACACATAAGCTTATAATACTAAACATAAGATGAATATATCTATAAAATTATTGCTCAAGTTTGATAATATTGTTTAATAATTATCCTAAATATAATTAAAATATTTATTAAATAATCATTAAAAATGTTTAAAAACTAACAATTTTAAAAATTATTTATTAAACTAATGATTCAACCTAAATTATGAAATATGACAAATAAGCTCCCAGAAAATAATAGAACGTGACAAATACGCAAAAAAAACTTAAAATCGTGGAGAACATACAAATAAGCAAAGATAAAATTATCGCCTAAAATTATTTTAAAATATGATAAATAAATTAAGTTACGAATTAAAATTGTTAAAAACATGACAATAAATATTAACCTAAATTATAGAAAATATGAAAAAAAATCAAAATTAAAATTATTAAAATATAACAAATAAGTAAATTACCTAAAATTATGAAAAATATGACAAATAAACAATAAACAATGAAAAATAAGCAAAAAAATCTAAAATTATGGAAAAGCTGACACATAAGCTAAATCACTTCATAAATAATAGTATAGATGGAATTGTCTTTATATTTTTTAATATTTAATATATTTTTGATGAGATTTAGTAATATTGTATCTAAAACCACATTTAAGTTCTATGCAATATATATTATATAAATCAAATACTATAATAAAATTAATATAAATGTCAAATTTCATAAAATAACAATTAATTTCTATACACTAAAATCAAATATTTTTCTTATCTTAGAATAAATATATCTTAAAATAAGAAATCTAAATAAAGAACCTTTTGTAAATTAATATCTCTATAAATTGATAAAATTTTAAAGTCCCAACATTATTAATTTATGGAGGTTTTACTTTATATCGAATAAGGAAAAGAAAAGTGTAGATTGATGGTTAGAACTATGATACAAATATATGACAAGAAAAAACTCATTTTCAGTTTAAAATCGACAATTCATATATTATGACATTTCAATAATAAGAACACATTGTTTTTAAATATATAATATCTATACTTTTGAATCATATTTATCATATTTAAATCTATTTCGAACAAATACGATATTTTGAATAGAAAAAGTGACAAAAACATAAAAAATTCAATTGTTATGAATCGAACTAAAATAATGGTAATTTGTAAATTAGTTTTAGGTCACTAAGTGAAAAACAAACCGCGCGGATCAAAATCTAGTTACATTAAAATTTATATACTAAAAATATAATAAACTGCATTATTGAACCAGGTTTGATTCGATCAAACCATATTGAACCGTGATCCAAAAATTTTCCAGTTTAGTTTCCGGTCCGGTTTTAAAAACACTGGCTCAAAATCTAAGTAAGAACTTTTTATTTTTCCACATTTTTTATTTACATTAATTCTTGTTTAAGAAAAAAATATTGATTCAACTAGGCTTATAAAATTTTGGTCAAACATCATAGGGTCGTTGAAACGTTTTCACGAGACACCCACAAACATAAAATATCTCAAATAGTCCAACTCTTGGTAATGGGTTTGGAATTTTCTGAGGTTTTCGAGTGTTTCCTTTCCACGTAAATTAGGAGTTAAAGTTTTGATGTTTTGCCTTCTTCTGATTTAGGGTTAGATTTAGGTTTGTTTATATATATAACTTATGAGAGTCTCTTATGATCAAAATAAGGTTACTACAGAACATGGAGCAAAAGAAGAAGAAGACATACCAAAAAAGAACACAATTGGAATCATCAACCTCCTCCTCCCCTTTCCTATCGAGCTAACCACAGAGATACTCTTAAGACAGACTGCCCGAGAAATCTGTTGCGAAGTTTAGCTGCGTGTCCAGGCTTTGGTCATCAATCATCACAGATCCATGTTTCAACAAGTTATTCGAAACACAAAACACACGGATTTGTTTTCAAAAGATGGCGACTTGTTTTTCCTCGATTCCTCATCAGAACTTGAACAGGTCTTACTCTTCTTCTTCTATGTTGTCTTTTGTTCGGGCGAAACTTCCAGAAAATTATAGTCACTGGTCATCTACAGAATCAGTGCATGGCTTGATCTGCTTTCATAAATCAGATAAGCTGATAATTTGGAACCCTAGCACGAGACAATTCTTAGTTTTACCGGCTTTATTACCGAGCTCGAACGATTCACTACTGTTGTTAGGATATGATCCCATTGGATGTAAACACAAAGTAATTTGCATTCCCGTAAAAGAACCTGCCACGGGTGCCAAGTTTTTAGATTGGGATCAGATCTAATATCATGGTCATGGAGAAGGGTCGGAGCTAACCAGGCGCATTTTCCTTCTGTGTATACTCACGGGCGATGCGTGGAGGGTGTTATATATTATCTAGCCTTTTCTTCTGTGAGATTTCGTATGGTTGTGATGAGCTTTGATGTCAGATCTGAAAAGTTCGATATGATAGAACTACCACGCAACTTAATTGGTCGTCTTCTGCTAATAAATTATAAGGTAAGGTTAGCTTGTTTTGATAAAAATATTGAGAGAGGCTTCTGGATTTTGGAGGATGCACAGAAACACAAGTGGTCGAGTCAACGCTTTCACCTTGTGGTGGCTGTGATCTGATGATGAGTGTGGGAACCGGTTTAAACCTAAAAGGTTTCACTCATGCTGGTGAGTTTATTTATGCACCAGACAAGTTTAGTCAGTCGTTTTATATTTTACTATGTGACCCGGTGAGAAACAGCTGTAGAAGATTTGAATTTAAAGGATCAGCAGACGATGAATCTGTCCATAGTGGAGATGAAGACGAAGACGGATCGATGTATGCGCTCCATACTTTCCCCAATCACATTGATAGTCTAAAGGCTTTTGCAACCCTTTGTAACCAAGCAAAAAGGACTGGCTCGGGGCAAATTGTAAATCTGTCGATCTTGGATTAGAATCTTGCAAAGAAATAAGTTTCGATGTCTTGGCCAGAGAAGATGAGATCGCATGTGGCCGATGTTCTTTACAAAACTGTCAAAACACAATGATTTTCTCCTTTTCCCACTAAACCCTTACAAGACACTATAGATTTGCAGACCAAATCAAGAGAGTTTAAACAAACGGTTTTGTAAAGAAGAAGAACACATTTTGTGTGAATCTAAACAAAATGTTTAAGAGCTTGGTGTTCACCTCAAAATCATTTATTATTCTGCTTCCACATTTTTATTTACATTAATTCTTGTTTAAGAAAAAATATTGATTCAACTAGGCTTATAAAATTTTGGTCAAACATCATAGGGTCGTTGAAACGTTTTCACGAGACACCCACAAACATAAAATATCTCAAATAGTCCAACTCTTGGTAATGGGTTTGGAATTTTCTGAGGTTTTCGAGTGTTTCCTTTCCACGTAAATTAGGAGTTAAAGTTTTGATGTTTTGCCTTCTTCTGATTTAGGGTTAGATTTAGGTTTGTTTATATATATAACTTATGAGAGTCTCTTATGATCAAAATAAGGTTACTACAGAACATGGAGCAAAAGAAGAAGAAGACATACCAAAAAAGAACACAATTGGAATCATCAACCTCCTCCTCCCCTTTCCTATCGAGCTAACCACAGAGATACTCTTAAGACAGACTGCCCGAGAAATCTGTTGCGAAGTTTAGCTGCGTGTCCAGGCTTTGGTCATCAATCATCACAGATCCATGTTTCAACAAGTTATTCGAAACACAAAACACACGGATTTGTTTTCAAAAAGATGGCGACTTGTTTTTTTCCTCGATTCCTCATCAGAACTTGAACAGGTCTTACTCTTCTTCTTCTATGTTGTCTTTTGTTCGGGCGAAACTTCCAGAAAATTATAGTCACTGGTCATCTACAGAATCAGTGCATGGCTTGATCTGCTTTCATAAATCAGATAAGCTGATAATTTGGAACCCTAGCACGAGACAATTCTTAGTTTTACCGGCTTTATTACCGAGCTCGAACGATTCACTACTGTTGTTAGGATATGATCCCATTGGATGTAAACACAAAGTAATTTGCATTCCCCGTAAAAGAACCTGCCACGGGTGCCAAGTTTTTAGATTGGGATCAGATCTAATATCATGGTCATGGAGAAGGGTCGGAGCTAACCAGGCGCATTTTCCTTCTGTGTATACTCACGGGCGATGCGTGGAGGGTGTTATATATTATCTAGCCTTTTCTTCTGTGAGATTTCGTATGGTTGTGATGAGCTTTGATGTCAGATCTGAAAAGTTCGATATGATAGAACTACCACGCAACTTAATTGGTCGTCTTCTGCTAATAAATTATAAGGTAAGGTTAGCTTGTTTTGATAAAAATATTGAGAGAGGCTTCTGGATTTTGGAGGATGCACAGAAACACAAGTGGTCGAGTCAACGCTTTCTTTCACCTTGTGGTGGCTGTGATCTGATGATGAGTGTGGGAACCGGTTTAAACCTAAAAGGTTTCACTCATGCTGGTGAGTTTATTTATGCACCAGACAAGTTTAGTCAGTCGTTTTATATTTTACTATGTGACCCGGTGAGAAACAGCTGTAGAAGATTTGAATTTAAAGGATCAGCAGACGATGAATCTGTCCATAGTGGAGATGAAGACGAAGACGGATCGATGTATGCGCTCCATACTTTCCCCAATCACATTGATAGTCTAAAGGCTTTTGCAACCCTTTGTAACCAAGCAAAAAGGACTGGCTCGGGGCAAATTGTAAATCTGTCGATCTTGGATTAGAATCTTGCAAAGAAATAAGTTTCGATGTCTTGGCCAGAGAAGATGAGATCGCATGTGGCCGATGTTCTTTACAAAACTGTCAAAACACAATGATTTTCTCCTTTTCCCACTAAACCCTTACAAGACACTATAGATTTGCAGACCAAATCAAGAGAGTTTAAACAAACGGTTTTGTAAAGAAGAAGAACACATTTTGTGTGAATCTAAACAAAAATGTTTAAGAGCTTGGTGTTCACCTCAAAATCATTTATTATTCTGCTTCAACATTATCATTTCATAAATCTTATCATTCTTTAATCACATATCAAGAACTACAAAATTTTGTTGATTCTATACATATTACTACCCAATGCATAAATACATCATAAGAAAACAAGGAGGCAGAATCTTTTGTATTAGATGACTAAAAGTTCTCAAAAGGCTCAAAGCTATACTCTCTCTTAGGATTAGAATTTAACACAAAATCAAGAAAAGGTAAAACATAGCCATTTCTTGACCGCTGGTTTATCACCATCTTGTTTCCTCTGAGAATTGGTCTTGGTCGAACTCCGTCCCGTCTTTTTATCTTCACCGGCTTTGCTGAATATCACCGTGTATCCATCCGCCGTCGCCGGATCATTCACATCCCAATCCCCAAATTTCGGCAATGGCCTTCCAGCTTCGTTTGATGCCATTTTGGATTCAAGAAAGTTAATAATCCTTAGGTTCTTAGAGAAATATAAAACCTTTTCTTCTTCTTCTTAGATGAGATGATGATTTTGTTTACAGGGTCTGACCCACGATGCAGTTTTATAATGGAGAAACTGAATAAGAAGAAAGAAGAAAAGAGATTTTAAAAAATAAACAGATAATAAGGATTGTCTTTGAAAGCTTCCTACGAATTGGACTCGTTTCAGACACGGTAGAATGAATATTCTATTGCCTTCTCTCTTTTAATGTCCTATAAAATTAGAATCTTTCAGACGTACAAAATGGTTGGCCTTTCCGCGTAAGAAATCTAATTATAGCAGTTTCATATCCATGGCTGATCCGTTTCTTCATTTGCATATGCCGTGATATACAAGTATTTATGTTTTTTTTTTAATGACGTTGGTCACAAGATTCCCATTTCACTATCTCTCTTCCTCAGCAGATACTACTCTACTTTCCTTGTCGAGGTTTTATGTAACTCTAGACCCAAATGATCCTATTTGGTTTTCCAGATACTGTGTGTTTCTGGACCGTAGGGCTTGCCAGCCCGTATTGATGAGGCTTTGAATCCTAGTTTATCCATTTTAGCCAGGACTTACGCTTGAGGCGGTGACCCACCAGTCATATGCTCAACCCTATGTCCTATGAATCTATGATGAAGACATCCAAATCAAGTCTGAAGTACCAAAGCCGAATCCAGAGTTGGAACATATCGAGCCTTGTCCCAACAAGCACAAGAAACTCGAAACCATCTATTCTTTTCATGTCAGTACTCACTTGTTTATCATTAACAATGTCTAGTTATCAACAATGTTTCTTTGACAGGAGTCGATTGATTTCCAAAAAAATTCACAAACTCGAATCTTGTTTATCATTCATAAAGATCAACATTTTTAAAAGAAAGCAATAAAGCAAAGACAAGTCAAAGAAATTGCCTTACGAATTCAAATCAAATGACAAACAATCCAGCCACGACCTTCATTAGCTAAGTTTCACATTTCATAAATTCATTATCTTGTTTCTATCTTTGCTATCTATTCTATTAATTTAAAGTACTATTCTTTATCTATTGTTAGACCAATTCATTTAAAATTTAATATGTCCTATTTAATATTTAATTTAATTAATTAAAATATAATTTTGAACGAAAATCAAAATATCTTTAAAAATGATATCAATAAATCTAATATTTATCTGAACCAAGAACAATTTTTAATTTAATTAAATAGAGAAAACCTGATAAAAAATTAGTAATAATTTTTTAAAACATAAATGGACGTGGATGTTGATTACATTATATGTATACATATGTGCGTATACATGACAATTATATGTTCACTTACCAGTCATTTTATCAAACCATTATTTGGTTATTGGATTAAACCATTAAAGCGAAACAAAAAAATATATTTGACTAACTATTTTAGCAAAATATATATATATATATATATCAAAACTATATTAAAAGGGGCAAATGAAGTCATCTTAAATCGTCCACCTAAAACTGGAAAATCAGCCAGTAGAATTATATCATTTCTCCACGTTATTTACTATATACTTTGGTTTGGGTTTTTTTTTTTCTGTTTGATCTGTAGGTTTATAGCCCATTCTGCAACTGATGTAAAGATAAGTGATCTATATTCAATTTATTGTTCATACAAATAAATTAAATACGAAAAAAATAAATTATCGATTTATTTCACTTTAATTAGAGTTCTATTTCAACGGGTCATACATTTTAGGTCCAATAACAACAGTCTTTTTGCAATTCCTCTACCATACTCGAGACCACTATTTAAGTTTCACAACTCTAAAATTTCGCCTTACTTTCACTCCTTAATATACTAACAATAATCTAGTTCTGATATAAACCAAACCAAACCCCCGCAACACATGGTCCAATCGTTTATATTTACAAAACAAAAATATATCATCAATATAAATAAAAACAACCTGCATGAAAACCAACCACAACAACAAAGCAAAACAAAAAAATCACATCATAAGTTTCAAAAACAAGATAAGACCCGATACCAACACATGAGTGCGAGTTAACCAGCGCATTAGAGACTCAATAGATCACTAAACCCAGCCAACAACTAAATTATTATGAATGTTTTCAGATTGTTATTATTTTTTATCTTTCTAAAGAACAATTTCATTCAACTTATAGATTTAATCTCTATTTTAAAAATAGATAGCCTAGATAAACCAATTTTGAGCGAAAATCAAAATATCTTTAAAATGATATCAATAAATCTAATATTTATCTGAACCAAGAACAATTTTTAATTTAATTAAATAGAAAACCTGATAAAAATTAGTAATAATTTTTAAAACATAAATGGACGTGGATGTTGATTACATTATATGTATACATATGTGCGTATACATGACAATTATATGTTCACTTACCAGTCATTTTATCAAACCATTATTTGGTTATTGGATTAAACCATTAAAGCGAAACAAAAAATATATTTGACTAACTATTTTAGCAAAATATATATATATATATATATCAAAACTATATTAAAAGGGCAAATGAAGTCATCTTAAATCGTCCACCTAAAGCTGGAAAATCAGCCGGTAGAATTATATCATTTCTCCACGTTATTTACTATATACTTTGGTTTGGGTTTTTTTCTGTTTGATCGTGGGTTTATAGCCCATTCAAGCTGATGTAAAGATAAGTGATCTATATTCAATTTATTGTTCATACAAATAAATTAAATCTGAAAAAATAAATTATCGATTTATTTCACTTTAATTAGAGTTCTATTTCATTGGGTCATACATTTTAGGTCCAATAACAACGATCTTTTTGCAATTCCTCTACCATACTCGAGACCACTATTTAAGTTTCACAACTCTAAAATTTAGCCTTACTTTCACTCCTTAATATACTAACAATAATCTAGTTCTGATATAAACCAAACCAAACCCCATAACACATGGTCCAATCGTTTATATTTACAAAACAAAAATATATCATCAATATAAATAAAAACAACCTGCATGAAAACCAACCACAACAACAAAGCAAAACAAAAAAATCACATCATAAGTTTCAAAAACAAGATAAGACCCGATACCAACACATGAGTGCGAGTTAACCAGCGCATTAGAGACTCAATAGATCACTAAACCCAGCCAACAACTAAATTATTATGAATGTTTTCAGATTGTTATTATTTTTTATCTTTCTAAAGAACAATTTCATTCAACTTATAGATTTAATCTCTATTTTAAAAATAGATAGCCTAGATAAACCAATTTAGAAAGAAAAAATTCATAACAATTTACCACTTTTATAAATAATATCAAATAAAAATCTCCAAAACAATAACGATTAAATTAAACCCAAAACAATATATCATAGCTTCTTTCACAACTTGGGACCATAATCCTCAGGTCCAAGAATTCAAATAAAAACAAAAAAACGACAAGACCTACACAAAATTTAATACTATGTTATTCACCAATTCAACTAAAGTTATTAAATAACAATAGTTTTAGTAAATTAAAAGTTCAATAAATTCGTTTACCAAAATAAATCCCTGAAGACTGATATTTAAAATTGTATTAAAAACCGCTTCCACAAAAAAAAAGAACTCCTTTACCTGCACACTATATTAATTCATGAACCATCTCGAACAGTGATGAAGCCAGACAAACTATTTGATGGAGGCAAATAATAAATATATTCGACATATTAAATTAATAAATTAAAACAAGATGTATTTAATATATAGTATAAATAATTAAATCTTCTCATGAGATTTTTATAAAAATATTTTTAAATTAATAAAAAAAATTACAAACTTTATAATGCTACAGTTAAAGTTAAGTTTTTTTTTTTGCTTAAAGTAAAAATTAAGTTACATTAAAATTTATATTAAGTTTATATATATAATAAGATGTTAATATCTTCATAATTTGTTTTTGGTTATTATAGTATAAAAACTAAACTATAAAATATTAAATAGAAAATAATGCATTATTTACTACGTTAGTATTAACTACGAATGTCTACTGTTAAAACAATGAACTTAGAATGTGTTTAAATTTTTTACATATACTGTATAAAGATGAAAAATAACAAGAACAATGAATAGACAAATTTAGTCAAAAAAATCATGAAAGGACAAATAAACAAAGGAAAATGTATGTTAACAAGGAAAAAGTATTTTAACATTAAACAAAAGGCAGGAAAAATGCTACTACTTGTAAAAATAGACGTGGCAAACAACACATCAATTTTACATAAAGAAAAAAGAACATAGAGGGGACTTCGAATTTGGCGAAGATTGATTTAACGTTGAGCACTTAACCAAATGTTCTACAAATACATCAGCTTATCTCTATAACTAAGTAAAATTTAAAAGAGAGTTGGGGGCACGTTCCCCCGTAGTGGATACTGTAGATCCGTCTTTGATCTCGAACATACAAGAACAACAGTTCTTCCACTCTATCATAAAACCAAAAAAAAAAGATCCTCACAAACACTGGCCTCGAATAATTCAGAAACCGATTATAACTCCGTCGAAAGCACTGGAAGCTGTGAAGGAAACAAAGACCCCACCATCTATTTCAAAAATTTAGTATCTTCAATATTATGTAGGAGAGCCGATAAGAATGTTACATAATTTCATTACTTTAAAGCACTGTCCACTGGCAATCTAGAGGCACACTACGTTGAAGGGATACTGCAGTACTTCCAGCTCCACAATTCTATCAAAGGACTTATATATCTTCGCCAGTCGGCAAAATGACACAATGACAACGGTACATATCTTTATGGCCTACTAATGTTGCGCAGAGGCAATTTCGAAGAGGGAAAAAATATCTCGATAAGTTACAATGGAAAGACATTCAATTCAGATCCGACCAATGCTGGAACATGATCAAAAGATCACTTGCTCAGAGCATAACCATTATGAAACCGGCATATAAAACAAGTATTCCATAATGGAGCCCCAGACATATTGCGACAATCATGACGATGACACCGTATGTGAAGATTGTTACTACTTTAAGAGAATGACCAAATTTTTTCAGTTTGTTGAATCACAAAACACATGACTTCATATGTCTTTTTAGAGCACCACTAATAAAACAGAATAACGTTCGATTGAAGGAGTTGGAATAGAAAAAAACAACTCCTACAACCACTATCAATTAGTATTATTGTTTACAAACCTTTCAAAGTAACTCTAATTTCCCTTTGTAGTTACTTCTGATATCTACTTTTCATTTCTACACAAAAACATAAACTAAATATAACAATTCCACAAGTCCAAGTATCATCTACGTATCAAATATCGTCATCTTATCCTATTGCAAAGTAAACAATAATATAAAAATATTATAATATGCAGTCAAAGAAAATTAATGACTTAAAAGAAAAAATCATATCAGAGTAGTTTTGAGAGTTTTAAACCTCTAAACATAAAGTAATAAAACCAAAACGAAGAAAATAATTTAATAAAATTTAAATCAAACAAAAAAATCATATAGTAATAAAAACTAATAAATTTATTAAAATATTCCAATCATAAACACAATATATTTAAACACATTTTCTGCGCGTAGAGTGGACAAAGACTCGTTTGATTAACTATGATGTAATAAGCAACAGCAATAGCACGAGACCTACTATTATGATAAAAAATATTTTGTGCGATTTTATAACATAATTTTGCATATATTTTAATGCGGATTGTATTCTAGTTGTAATGTTAAATCACATAACCTTAATTTTGTAAAAGAAATAATCATAATTATCATTTATGTTTTCTATTCTTGTTTTGACTTAGCCCCAAAATGGTCGAACTGATAGAAAAAAAATATACAAGATCCATGTACATGTACATTACTCGAACTCTTTTCTTCAAACCAATGTTGTGTGTCACAATGTGTTTGTTTCCCTCTCTTTGATAAGTTGAGACTTGAGGATCAAGTATTACATCTTTGTAGATCCAAATGTTATTAGATTTGTACTTTTATTTTATTTTGTAATGAAATCTAAAACATAATTTATTTGTACTTCAGATTTTTAAATAATTAAATTTATCTGTTTTAAATATTATCAATATATATTAACTCAATTGGATTTCTATAAATAAAAAAAAAGTCTACAATATTCAAAATAATTGAATAGGTAAAAATACCATTTTAACAATGGTTTATTAATTTTTAACAATTAACAATTGTTATAAGTTATAAAATCCAACAAATTAAGCGGAATATATATTTGTAATTCAACAATTTTATTATAAAAGAAACTTAAAACGAGATAAAAATATAGGGAAAAAACGAGATAAAAATATAGGAAAAAATAAATTTAATAGTTTGATTTACATTAAGTTAAATTTTGTAGGAAATGAAAAAAATTATGCTTTTAAATAGTTGATGAGAGTTTATTTATTTCTTGAAAGATTACTCAGATTTTTATATATCCAAATATCCGGGTTGACAAAGAAAAGTAGGAAAGTTGACAAAAAATAAAAGAAAAAGAAAAGTAGGAAAATATTAAGATTGAAATTTTGTGAATTTAACAAAACCAAATAAATTGATGCTTGTTCATCCTAGTACAGATATAAATCCTTTTTATTTAATCCTAGTACAGTTATATAAATCTTATATATCTATACTAAAGAAAACGACATGTAGGCCCGTCTCTAGGCATGTGCTCAAGGTGCATTTGCACAGGGTCCATCTTTTTTTTGCAATATTTTGGTTAGAGTTTAAGGTCTTTTACTAAAAAATTAGGGTCCATTTTTACAAATCCTATGTATTGTTCTCTTAACTGCACAGAGTCCAGTAAATGATTGAGACGGTACCATTTGTGGTGGTCTCTCTCTTATATTCGTATTCCCCCCTCGAGGAACACGATTAAGATCCCATTCAACTCTAATAATAATTTATATTCCCTCTTTGATTAAAAAACAATTACCTTGTTTAGGGAGACCCTAATCACCCATTACGAACTTGGACTCAATCCCGGCCGCAACCAGATAAGGCCAAAAAAGAACACACAAAAAAAGATATCTTGTAGAACCATTCAAAGCGGTGGACACTGGACACAACACATAAAAGACTTTGGATCAACGAGACACCATCAGAAAAAACACAACGACCATCTGGAGAATCAGAGTGAATGAGAGGACCATCTTAGAAAATAAAAGGACTTAAAAGGGTTTCTTTCAGTTTCTCTTTATCACATCATATCCATTTAAAGTTGCCTCCTTTTATCTCGCTTCTCTCCACTCAGAAGACTTGTGATTGATCTTCTGATATGGACGGCTACGAGCTCCCTCTCGAGATGGGGTTCGACGTTGACGCTAAGGGAACGAATAAGTTGGAGTTTGACCCAATTTTGCTAGATTCTGGTTACGATCCTATCTGGGATGCTATCAGAGAAGAAGCTAAGCTTGAGGTTTTCACTCACTTCCTCTGCTGCATCATCGCTTCTTGTTATGACTTTGAGTCTTCATGTGTTAACCTACGGTTTCAGTTTTCTTGTTATTTGATCATACAGAACAACTGTTTTGTTTTTGTAGTAGTAACTGTGTCCATTAGGGTTTAGAGTAAGTCAATCTTGTTTCTCTATATTTGAAAGCTTTAACATTAAATTGGACCACCTAGGATCTCCATTGATCATCATCACACATGGACTTCATCCAGTAACAAAGTAGATGGAATGTTTGAGATCCTGTTGAGTCTTCATCCAGTAAATTAGTGCTAGTGTTGTTCTATGCTATTTCTGTAGACGTTGCTGCTTTGTTGTGGTTGTAGGCAGAGAAAGAGCCTATTTTGAGCAGCTTCTTGTATGCTGGCATCTTAGCACATGAATGTTTAGAGCAAGCTTTAGGATTCGTCCTAGCCAACCGTCTCCAAAACCCAACCTTGTTGGCTACTCAACTCTTGGATATATTTAATGGTGTTATGATGCATGACAAAGGTATTCAGAGATCGATTCGCCGTGATATTCAGGTAATAACACTCAATATAATACCTGTGAAAAGACATGATCTTTGTCTGTTTTTTTCTTATGTGTCTCGATGAGTGTAGGCATTTAAAGACCGGGACCCTTCTTGTCTGTCGTATAGCTCTGCTATTTTACATCTGAAGGTAACTCTTTACTTGAGTCTTTAGAGCTTAAACATCTCTTCTCTCAAATGGAACTTTTTGTTTGTACAGGGCTATCATGCGTTGCAAGCATACAGGGTTGCACATAAGTTGTGGAACCAAGGGCGGACACTATTAGCTCTTGCATTGCAAAGCCGAATAAGCGAGGTAGTTTTGGTTACATTTGTCTTTTTGGTTACTAACATTTAGAGTCTCAAATGTCTGATCTACTACACTTGTGGGTTTCTCCTCAGGTTTTTGGAATCGACATACATCCAGGTAAAGTTTGTGCCTTTATTGTCTCATCTCAGTTTCTCCTCTCTGGTGCTTTAGTTGATTCAGGTGCATTGACTCCTGGTTATACAAATTTCTCTAATTCATTTCTTTACAGCGGCAACAATTGGGGAGGGAATATTGTTGGATCATGGAACTGGAGTGGTCATAGGTGAGACCGCTGTTATAGCCAACCGTGTCTCTATCTTGCATGTAAGCATCTCTCTTCTTCAAAGCATTCCCCTCAAGGTCAATTCCAAGATGAATATATAGCTGAATCTTCATTTCCGTAGGGTGTGACTTTAGGAGGAACAGGGAAGGAAACCGGCGACCGTCACCCAAAAATAGGCGAAGGTGCATTGCTTGGAGCCTGTGTGACTGTACTTGGAAACATAAGCATAGGTGTTGGGGCAATGGTTGCTGCAGGTTCACTTGTGTTAAAGGACGTTCCTTCGCATAGGTATAAAAGCTAATGAATCTGAAAAATTATTTAATGTTTGTGGGTTAGTAACAATGAACATCCTTTTGGGGTTTTGAAAGTGTGGTGGCTGGAAACCCTGCGAAATTGATCAGGGTCATTGATGAGCATGACCCGTCTCTGGCAATGAAACATGGTTAGTTTGCAAATTCTTGTATTCTCGGTTGGGTTTAGTGGTGACTGTACTTGAATGAATATGCAGATGCTACTAAAGAGTTCTTTCGACATGTAGCTGATGGTTA